>JAMPIV010017968.1:67500-357279 GCA_024509875.1 Oreohelix idahoensis
CACCCTCGTCACCAGGCAAGGTACTTGAAGAAGAATAGGAAGAAAAAGAAGAAGAAGAAGATGGAGGAGAAAAAGAGGGAGAAGGAGAAGAAAAAAGAAGAAGAAGAGGACGGAGAAGTTGTAAGAAGAAGCTGTAAGAAGAAGTTGTAAGAAGAAGCTGTAAGAAGAAGTTGTAAGAAGAAGCTGTAAGAAGAAGTTGTAAGAAGAAGTTGTAAGAAGAAGCTGTAAGAAGAAGTTGTAAGAAGAAGCTGTAAGAAGAAGTTGTAAGAAGAAGTTGTAAGAAGAAGTTGTATCTCACAAACTAAATTTGTTGAACGCAACATTGGTGGCCACACGAAGAAGAAGAAGAAGAAGAAGAAGAAGAAGGACGAGGAAGAGGAAGACAACAAGAGGAGGACAACAAGAGGAGGACAACAAAAGGAAGAAGAAGAAGATGTATCTCACAAGTAAAATGGTTGAATGGAAGATTAGTAGACACACGCCGAAATTTTGCCAAGGTGGCTATCGAAACGGACTCATTTTTTTTGTTCGTTTTGTTGTCAAAGACAAAGTATCACGTTCAACCCTTGGTGGGTTATAATTAAGATATATATATAATGTAGTAATGTAGTAAATTCAAATAATGTAGTAAATTCAACATAATAAAATCTGGCTTCCGATATCTAAATATAGCATCTTCTTCCCAGCCCCCCATACACACACACCACTCAGTCCAAATATTGTAAATTAAAACTGTAAAATTGTGCGAATGTGTGTGTGTGTGTGTGTGTGTGTGTGTGTGTGTGTGTGTGTGTGTGTGTGTGTGTGTGTGTGTGTGTGTGCCCTCCCCTGTCCAAAAAAAAAAAAAAATTACTTAAAAAAAAAAAAGTAAAGTCTCTTATAACTGCCCTGTTGTTAAAAAGGTGAAACGGGGTAGAAACCTGGGAGTGTCAGGGATGACACCCAATCCACCAATTATCTGCCAACGTCCATATGAGCACCCCATCAGACTACCCCGTATCCACACACCATCATTGATCCTTGGGCTATATATTAATTTTAGCTCAATATTTGTCGAACGTTATTATTTTTATTTTTTTTTAAGTTTGAGTTATGTTTAAAACTCGAGCTAAATGCTATTTCAAAGGTAAGGTGTGCCGGAATTTTCCAAACAGTTCGTATTTCTGTTTATTGTTCCTGGTAAGTTAACTCTATTGAAAGTTCCCAGTGCAGACGACAATTCAGTCGTCACCGACATGCGCAGTTCTTGTTCTGTGACATGATTTGGCAGTTTGTGTGTGCCAGCTCTTAGCTAAAGTAGTCCATAACTTTCTTACACCAGTGCTACTTCTGTTGAAATTACTTGAACGTTTGAGGTCAATATATTAATTTACTTATTCGATTCATACAAAACCTTGGAGCTATATATATATATATATATATATATATATATATATATATATATATATATATATATAGATATATATTTATATATATATATATATATATATATATATATATATATATATATATATATATATATATATATATATATATATACTGATAGTCACATCTGTTATAACACGTGTTTGTATTGCGAGAATTAGTTCATACTCGGTAAATAAAAAAGAGAATAACTCAAGTTCCACTGATGTTTGTTTGATTCTTGTCATCAGTTCAACATTAGTGATTCTATCATAGGGGTCGTCCACTTATGACTTCAGACAATGAGGGGGAGGGGGGGTCTAAAATTTTGTGACGAAGTGTGACAATAGGGGGGAGGAAGGGGTTTTGGAAAATATGACGCAACACATAAAAATATGAATGAGGCTCGCTTCTCTCATAAATGATGCCGGAAAAAGAAATATATTTTTAACCTCTTTCCTCATTGTCTATTTTTATCCGCAAAACTCCCTCGTGGACGACTTACATTATTATTTGTTTTATATTATCAGGTGAATTATCGGATAATTGTTATAACCTTTAATTGTTATGAACTGTTTTTAATTATAATTTTAAAATGTAATGTACAGTATTACAGACCAATCCAATAACCAATGTTTATCTGGAAATAAATGAATTTCTAGTTCGTTCTATGAAACTTTGCCATATGATTATGATAACGAAGAGAACATACAATTCATTGATAACATCTTCAGTTTTGAACTCTTACGTTTTTGTGGATCTTCTCTCAAATTTATATCATTTTTTTTAAATGAAACTTTAACAAAAGTAAAATCTGAAGTTCATCATGAGCTTACTTTACATTTAGTTTATTTTTTGTTGTTTAAAATTAAATTAAGTCAAAATGAGCGATATTTTTTAATAAATTTAGCAACATTTGACCAGAAGAGCCGCGTTACCGCAGTGAAGTAGAGCACTGGCTTCATAGCTTGGTGGTCCATGGTTCGTTCCCCAGTTGAGGTTGGATTTTTTTTAGACCGCAGACGGTTCTAGGGTCGACGCAGCCTCTTGAATTGGGTACCACAGAAACTCTGGGAAGGTTAAGGCGGCCGGCGTGATGCTGACCACATCACCCCTAGTGTGCTGATGGTCAAGAAAATATGGACCTAACTTCATATTCCCAATATGCCTCAATGGGTGTGTAACGGGATCCTTTACCTTACATTTAAACAGGAAAGCAGTTTTTGTATAAGCCTGATTAATAAACACTATTTTATTTTGTCTGCACAACTTTACTAATTTACATTCGATTACATTCTGTCTTTTAGTAGTCAAAATAAAATAAAAAAAATTAGATACAGGAGAAAAAGTGCAGGGGGGGGGGGGGGGGGGGGGGGGGGGGGGGTAAGAGATTCATGACGTCACATAAGAGGAAATCTGCGTTTTTGTGATGAAATGTGACAAAGGGGGAGGGGCGTTTTAATTTTTAAAAAGCAAAATTTGGGTGACGTCAAATGGGGTCGACCCCCATTACCATTAAACCCTTCTATTCTACGCAAGCACCTATTTATATAAGTCTGTAGCTTTTCAGTTGTTGTTTTTGTTATTCTGCATGTCATAGAGCCATATAATAGGACTGTTATAACGGGCTTTACTCTAAGAAATAGGTTATATAAATGCGACACATTTCGCCGTTTGGCGGGGAAACAATATTTGGGGGGGGGGGGGGGGGGGGGGGGGGGGGGGAGCACAAACGTGGGGAAATCCCGAATAGGTTTCCGACAACGTCAATAAAAGACTAGGATCCTTTGGAAACGAAACAATTATAGTATTCCACACCTGGAAAAGACATAACAGAAAAAAAGGTGGAAGCCGTTTTGACACGCACTAGCGAATATGTTTAAATTTGAATATTAGACTTATACATTTTAGCGATTGCCTGCCTGTACCAGTTGTTCTTGACCTATTTTGTGCGATAGACCCCTTTGATTGTTCAGTGAATTCTACTGACACCTTTGATTGTCCAGTAAAGGCTTACAAACCCTTTCGTAGAAAAAAATGTACTTAGAAGTGCCAGTGGAACATGAGATAAGACGAAGAAGCTGTCGATGAATAGGAAACAGACTGAGGAAACCTGTTGATAGCATTACAAGGTAGTTTTTGTTCTGGGATTCCCAGGGAAGGAGAAGCAGGGGAAGAGTAAATAAGACACGGAGAAGAGAACTGGAGACAGAAGTGAAAATCACGAGGAAGTACTGGAAGGAATCTGCGCTGATGACACGTGACAGGAAGACTTGGACTGCGTTTGTGGAAGGCATAAGCTCATTGGGGAGCTAAAGGGTATATACAAGGTGTATATATATATATATATATATATATATATATATATATATATATATATATATATATATATATATATATATCTATATATATGTATATGTATATATATATATATATATATATATATATATATATATATATATATATATATATATATATATATATATATATATATATATATATATATAAGAGGGGCGTTCAGATAGTAATGCACCACATCGTTTTTCTCAGGAGCTGTTTATTCAAAAAGCATGAAATTTATACACAATATACATGGATATGTCATGTAAACATCGGTATTATTCAACATAATCCCCATCAACTTATACGGCTTTATGCCAGCGCGAAACAAGCGCATGTATTCCTAGCCCGTACCAGATTTTGTCTTGATCATGTAGCCATTTCTTCGCTGCATGAATCACTCCTTCATCATCTTCAAACCTTGTCCCACGGAGTGCATCTTTAAGTGGACCAAATATATGAAAATCAGAGGGTGCCAAATCGGGACTATAGGGTGGATGGGGTAGTACAGTCCAACCCAATTTGGTGATTGCTTCCCGTGTTGCCAGACTTGTGTGAGGTCGCGCATTGTCGTGAAGGAGAATCAGGTCTGCTGGATTCTTGTGCGGCCGAACTCTGTGAAAACGTTGATTGAGTTTTTTCAATGTCCTAATGTAAGCTTGCGAATTGATTGTCTCTCCTCTTGGCATAACGTCTACAAGAATCACACCTTCAATGTCCCAAAAGACAGTGATCATGACCTTTCCAGCTGAAGGAATTGTCTCGGATTTCTTTCTTCGTGGTGATTGCGGATGATGCCACTCCATTGACTGTCTTTTTGTCTCAGGTTCGAAATGATGTGCCCAGGTTTCGTCACCTGTAACGATCTTAGCCAAAAAGTTATCTCCATCAGCATTGAAACGCTCCAACAATTCAGAAGAAATTGCTTTCCTTTGCAATCGGTGGTCATTTGTGAGACTTCGAGGAACCCATCTTGCGCAAACCTTAGAAAATCCGAGAGTTTTTATAACTGCATTTGCACTACCAATGCTGACTGACAGCTGTAAGGCCAATTGTTGAGTAGTGATTCGCCTATCAGTAAGAATAATGCCCTCAGCGCATTTCAACATTTCTGCATTGGTGGCTGTGGCAGGACGTCCACAGCGTGACCGAGCAAGCAGTTCCGTATCTCCACTTCCTGATTCTTTGATTCTCTGAACCCAGCGACTGACTGTACTCCTGTCGACTGCAAAACTTCCATACACATCACATAGACGCTTGTGAATATTCACAACAGTTTCCTTCTCTACAACGAGAAATTCTATCACAATTCGCTGTTTATAACGCAAGTTGCTAACACGCTCCATTTCAACGGTTTAGTGAAGCCGTATTATTTGGCCGGTTGCGGTGCAATTTGGTGCACACAATTGGCACATGCCATATTTGAGGTGTGCAAAATTTCATGCTTTTATCTTCATTATTAGCTGAGAAAAACGATGTGGTGCATTACTTTCGTAACGCCCCTCGTATATATATATATATATATATATATATATATATATATAGATATATATATATATATATATATATATAGATATATATATATATATATATATATATATATATATATATATATATATATGCAGCAAAGCACACACACACACAAAGCAAAAGAAACAGATAAACACTCATGTTTTAGCATTCTATGCCTATAATAATCTTAATGGGTGCCCAAAGGACGTAGTATACTCTCTAGTTCAGGCCTGCACAATGTATGGCTAGCAGGCCGCATGCGGCCCGCCAGGTATCACCGTGCGGCCCGCGAAAGATTTTGGAAATATTTTTATAATTGTATTTTCAGCGTTAAAAATTATAATTATGTGAAAATTGGAACTGTTATTATGAAAATAGATTTTTCGAAGCGATCAGTAAACACACTTACTAGCATAGATAACATATATTTTAGTATTTGACCACGCCAGTTGCCGAGGACGGAACATTGACCTTGATTTACAAGGTGCTAGCAGCACAACAAAAGTCCTGGGAAGAATTTAGAGAAAAGCTAGAAAACGATGCGCAAGAAAACCAGAAATTGTTCTATAAGACCCTAAAGAATACGAGGAAGGAAAGACGATGCCCTCTTAAATTTATAAAGGACAAGCAAGGCAAATTGCTTACTGCCCCAAAAGAAGTAATAGAAAGAATATTTTTCAGAACTCCTGGATGGTGAGCAAGGTCAAGCATCAGAAATGATAACCACTGGCACAGAAGGGGAAACCAATGGTGATGAAGATGACATAAAGATGGAAGAACTGAAGGCAGCACTGGAGAAAATCAAGATGGGCAAAGTAGCAGGACATGAAGGTATAACACCAGAAATGGTTAAATACATGGGAGCATCAGGCGACCTATTACTTCTAAGGGTCTTACAGTCATCTTGGTGCAACAAGCCCATACCAAAAGATTGGTAGATTGCCATAATAGCACCAATATTCAAAAAGGGTGACAAACGACAATGTGGAAACTATAGAGGCATATCCCTCCTCAGTCTTCCTAGTAAAATCTACTCTAGAATCCTGGAGCAGAGACTCAGATGCCTAGCTGAGCCACAAATGGATGAGGTTCAGAGTGGCTTCCGAGCAAATCGAAGTACTCAGGACCTAATCTGCACACTCAGACAGTTGAGTGAAAAGGCTCTTGAGTATAAGAGTGAGATCCATCTTTGCTTCTTAGATCTGGAAAAGGCATATGGCAAGGTACCCTGGAACAAACTCTGGGACTGTTTGGCAAGGAAGAACATACCATCACCTCTGATTCGTGCTATACAGAGCTTCTACAAGTCTTGCAGAAATTATGTGAGGACGGCAAACCATAAGTCAGAAGAATTCAGAACCACCACTGATGTAAGACAAGGTGATATCTGTCACCTTATCTTTTCATACTCCTCATTAACGATGTTATCAAGGCATGTAAGGAGAGAACAAGAAAGTATTCAGTGGGGAACTGGAAGGTATATATTTCAGAGCTGGCATTTGCTGATGATGTTGCCCTGATTGATAAATCAGAGGCACATCTCCAATCCAACCTGCAAGTCTGGAAGGAAGAGCTGGAGAAGAGAGGGATGATCATAAGCAGCTCGAATACCAAAACCGTGGTGATATCACGAGGGGAAATGAGACATCAGATTAAGCTGGGAGAATAGGTCCTGGAGCAGGTCGACCACTTTAAATACCTTGGAGCTGTCATAGACCGGAAGGGAGGCATCAAAAAAGATTTGGCTACCCGAAGAGCAGCAGCTGGGAGACTTTTTCAATCCATAAATCTAGGATTCCTCAGCAAAAGAGAAGGTAAAAAGACGAAGATGGTTGTATACCGCTTCACCTATGTCCCAGTCTTGACGTATGGATGCGAGTCATGGGCAATGACTACAACCCACAAAAGCCAGATCCAAACCTCAGAAATGAGGCATCTGAGGAAGGTGGTTGAAGTAACAAGAAGAGACGTGGTCCGAAACCAAACGATACTTCAAGGCCTAAAAACCTAACCCTGCAGACCCAAGTAGAACAGTCCTAACTGAGATGGTTTGGTCATGTCTGCAGAATGGGAGAAGATCGGCTATGCGGCAAGCATGGGGAACTAAGAGCCAGGGATCCAGACCTCCAGGGTGAAATAAAGTCAGCTGGGAGGACAACATTAGACAATCTTTGAAGGACCGAGGACTAGAATGGAACCAAGCCAGGAGGAAGACAGCCGATAGAATAATATGGCGCTCTCTCTTACAAACCTCTACACCTCACGGTAGAAGAGGAACGACTAAGTAGTAGGGTACCCAAGGACATGGTATACTCTTTAGTTCTGGCCTGCACAATTTATGGCTAGTAGGTCGCACATTGAAATGTTCTCACTAACTTGGACAAAAATTTGTGGGGGGAGGGGGGGGGGGGGGGGGGGGGGGTTTGAAGCATCTAGTTTAGCGTTAAAAAAACACTTAGTGGCGAACCGCAGATTTTTCAAGAAAGTAAACATTGAGAATGAGGCGGTTATTAATATGAGCTTTCACATCTCTAATGAAATTGCTGATGCGGAGAGATGCTTAAAAGAAGGTGGATTTGATAAAAAAAAAAGTGCATGTTGATTGCAGTGTCAGCGTTGTGTCCAGAACATAGCGGAATGTTTGAGAGATCAGCTTATCGCGCATAAATAGATAATACTCGTATTTCTGCTAATCTAAGCGATCAGTTAAAATAGAAAGTGACTGAATTGTGCTAACTACCGGTACTCTTTCGCTGTGGATGAAAGCCATGATTATAAAGACGCAGTTCACCTTCTTATTTTTGTAAGAGATACTGATAAGAACTTTCAGATTACTGAAGAACTAGCTGACATGTGCACTATGACAGGTCTCACAACTGCAAAAGAAATCCATGATGAATTACTTAATTGCGCGAATGAAACGTTGGGATTCGATTTAACAAAATTGGTGGCCATTTGTACTGACGGTTCTCAAGTTATGTACGGTAAAAATGATGGAGCCGTTATTCTTCGTGAACAATTTATTGATAGGCATCATTGAATCACACATGAGCAGGTTTTGTGTAGGAAGTCTTAAAATGTGAGCATCCAAAGCCAGTGGTTGTTGACATTGTTGATTACAGTCGTTCTAGAGGACTCAGACATAGGACATTTTGAAACTGTCCTTATGAGCTAGATGTCGACTTTAGCGACTTATTGTACCATACAGAAGTGGGGTAGTTGGCTTGAGGAACGGTGCTTATTCTCTTTGTTGCTTTGAAGGAGGTAGCAACATTCCTACAAAGTGAATCAATAAAATTAACGGAACTTGAATATGAAACCTGGAATCAATTCTCTCTCTCCCCCCCCCCCCCCCCCCCCCCCTTCCCTCGTGATATTTCAGCACACTTGAATGGTCCCAACATTCAAATTCAAAGAAGAAATCATCGAATACTTCAAACGTATGCAGCAGTCAATGTTTTTAAAAGGAAATGAAACCTCTTCAGAAATCATCTGTCAAATGGACAAATGTGTCACTTTCCTACATGTGCACAGCATATCCCTCAGCACAGACACGCTGAGTACGGATAAGAATATGGAAAGCAAACTGATCTTTTTATTGAAGAGTTTGAAAGAAGACTTACTTTGTCTAAAATAGAAGATTTCCAGTTGAAGGTTACCGACGTTCCAATTTTCTATGGATTTAGAGGAAGTGCCACTTCGTTGGCAGATGGAGGTAATTGAACTAAAATGTTCGACAGTTTATCAAAATAAGCCTGGGTCATTTCTATAAAAGTCTGGGCAGTAAAGAATGCAAAACATTGATATAAGTTACACTGACAACCTTCTTCATATTGGGAAGCACCTACATATTTAAGCAAGCATTTTCACTCGTGACGGGAACAAAAACAAACCTCTCACACTGACGACTGTTTGAAAATACCCACTTCAAATAGATCTCATATGGAAACTTCAGAATGGTGTCGCGCCACTGGTATTAAGAGGCCGCCTTATAGGCGGTCGGTGTATTACTATAATTATAATCCCATTGTTATTCTGTATGTAGGTTCACAAGAATCGTGGTTTCCAGTACTATAGTCGAATTTTCTTTCTGTCTAATATGAGAAGATCCTTTAATACTTGGTCCTGTTCTTATATTGGACTCCTGTTTCTATTCGTTATCCTGGCTGTCTTAAATGTCTTCTTTTTGACGAGATGGAAATGCAGTGAAGAATGTTGTAGATTATAAGCGACATTTTTGCTCATACGCCCATGTGGTTTCGTTGGAAAAAGCTCCAATCAGAAATGGTTTATTTTAGAACTTCTATGTCAATCCAACCACGAATTAGTGTCTGATATCGGTAGGTGTCTTCTTTCCCCCATTGCCCTCATCTGTGGAAAATTCTGCATGACACACAAGATATTTTCTTTTCATGTCCTTTACAAGTTGATTTGCCTGTCGTTCATGACTATATAAGGTCTCGCTTCTTCCGTTTCGACGGTCATGTTTACAAACTCACTATTTCACAGATCTATCGTTATAATCTCCAGCCAGGTGTTATTTCTTTGTAATTTATTTTTATTACAACCAATTTCATCTGCCGGAAGTATTACATCATTGTCCGTGTCTTACTCTTTGGCAAGATGGTAATTTTCTACATCCCAGTGAGATCTGCCGTGTATTTTATCATGTCATTTTTGCGAGCTCGGACCTATCGTGCGGCAACCCGGCAGCGTGTATCGTCTGTAGATAGAAAGTCTGGGTCTGGAATGTTATAACGTCTGGATAACGAATGTCGAAAGTCAATGTGGCAAGTTTGCTGTGCACAAATAGAAGTCGACGTTGTTTCAAAAATAGGTCACGCGATCAGGTAATATTAGGGAGTGGCAAATTAGACCAATATATGATTAGAAAACTTGTTCAATGTGACTTACATCGGGAATACAGTCTGCAACTATGCTATAATATTTAGCATTCTCCACCATAGAAATTATTTCTTTTTTTAAATAGTTCCAGAGAGAAGAGCAATCAATTCATTTTGAATGTTTTTCCCAAGGTAATGTTGGGTCGATCCACGAGCTACTCTTATTAAATGTTCACACATAGCACTATCAAATCTGGCAATTAGTTCAACAAGCTTTAAAAAATTTCCATTGTTAGGTTTGTGGTGAAGTGAGATGTTATAAATATTTATAGGGGACTTAGTGTACTGACTGAGATCAGCTGTGAAGGTATATATATCTAATAAGAGTAGTGTATTATATATAACCTTGCTTGCTGCCACATATGTATACCTCAGTCAGAATTATTCTGGAATAGTGTGATGACTACGTTGTTTGTCTAGGGTATGTGTATGATGAAGTGTAAGTCATAACAACAACAGACAGATAAACAATTTAATTTATTCCACCACACTTGACAACACTGTGACACTCACATACATATAACACTCTAAAGGATATCTTAAAGGAGTCACTGATAACTTTTCAAATAACAATATGTATTCATTGCTGTTATGAATGAATATGTGTCCTGATTCAAATACAAAGGGAACCAGGAATCACAATCAATTTTACTTACAAGTTATATGTACAGAATTTATCAATATGAATATGGTAATGACATATATTATTAAAAGTATCCTATGTGTGTCTGTTGTGTAGTAGTAATATGAGGTAATACTGGTTTTGTTTTGTTCAAGCTCTGTTGGTATTTGTCATCATGACTTCAATAGTTTGTCTTTATTGGGACTAGTATTGGAGATGTTCTCAGTTCCTGATATTAAACAATTTAATTCCCCTCTTAATGTTATTTTTACAAGGTCATTTTAAGCTGGGGGTACATAATTTTGAGCTCAGCTGGCCACATCAGCTTATCTTGTGTGATGGCGGCAGGAAAAGACTTCTCTGCTCGATTTCTCCCCTGGGCTCTGGAGACACCTCACTGATAGCTAAATGGACCAAGGAGTATGCTGTCCGACTCTGGATTCAGCAAAGCTCTGACCAGGTGCTGCTCAATACCATCAAGACCACGGTCCCACAATTCATGGAAACAAACACAGATACGTTGATTAGCAATGAATTCTGGCACAACTACTGGCACAAATTCCCATCTGCTTATGTTCCAGGCTTTTATTTAGCAAAAATATGAGCTGGCTTCAACGCACTGTTGCTTTATCAAGCTTATTTGACTAGTGGTCTCGAACTAACGCTCCTAAGTGAGTATATCCGCGAGTCTGGCCAATGGAGCCACGTTTCGACAAGTGTTTGAAAAAATTTTAACTTCCTACGTCTCCCCTAACAACCAAAGATAGTATTTATAGCCCGACTAATCGTGTTTAGCCTTACATATCATTCCAGCCAATCAGTTCAAATGTAACTTGTGGCCCATTTCCCGTACAATGGTGGTGTAAAAAAATCTACCACTGAGCGATTCTGATTTTGGGTGTTGTCTGACAGCACCATCATTTTATTTTGGCTATAACTTGTTAATTCCTAGACTATTTGCATAACGTTGTACATATTCTTTGTCAGCAAACCCTAAGGAACCCAAATATATATATTTAATAGAGCTAAGTGGCTGCGTTCAAAATATGCAATTTCTTCTACCACCTGTTTCGAAGATGTGCTGTCTGGGTACTGTAATGTTTTCAAACGTAAACCCATATAATGTTATCTTTTCTAATAAGCGTTTCCCAGGTTTTTTAAAACCTAACTCTGGGAAGGGTAGTGAATTTATCACTGTCCGTCTGAAAAAGTTAGTGCATGTGGCCTTACACGCGTGATAGTAGTAATTGTGTATCGCGCGACGCGTGTTTTGTGTTGCACGTGTTCGGCTTTATGCCTCTCCCTTCTCTCTATCCTTTAGTCCATCTGTCTTTAGTTACGCCGTGTATAAAATGGAATGAATGAAATATTTAAATTAGGTCATTGATCAGCTTGGTATCTCAATGTTTTTCCAAGAAATACAGCACACGTTTCATTGAAGAAAGCGGGTAATAATATAGTAGGCTTTTACTATCAACGTGAAAGCGTTACAATTTGCAGACGAAGCATAAAACAAAGGGGATTTCGAGTACATTCCTTGTGACAGCACTGTTATTTTACCATTGCTCTTTTCTTTATTAGATTTATTTGTTAGGCTTTATATTTACCTTTTAATTTATATATGTGGATTAGAATATTCCACGACAAGGTTCATATAATTTATCAGATGTTCCACGAAATGGAAAGCATTGTTGGCTCAAGAACTGGACAATAGCAAGTAGGCGTTCTATTATGCTCCTCCAGTGTCGAACTTCTGAATTTAATGACTTTTGTTGCATTGAATCAATTGTCTGTACTGATTTAAGCCTGCACGATAATTCAATCCACTTTGTATGGGACTCCAAGTGGTTTTTAGATTTTTCGTGTTCATTAAGATATACATACAAATGACCCCAATCATTATAGCCATTAGTAGTGAGTGACATTTTATTACAGGAAAACAACTTACAGCAGAAACAAAATACAGAATCTTTTTCTTTTGAATACACTAACCATGACCGATTAATATGTTCTCCATTGCTTAGCTACCTAGTGTAAAAATTTAGTGAAAATTTCCGACCATTAGAGCTGCGAAGAAAAACAAACTCATTTTTTGGTCTCTCTGGCAGGCCTTTTTTTTACGATTTCCAGTCTTTCGGTATCGCTTAAAGAAGGATTCCATCTTGCCGGATCAGTGTACCTCTCAAGTTCATCACTTAAATCTCTGGAATCGGAAACGGTCAAATCAGTCTCATTTTCGACATTGTTAGTAAAATCTACGTTACTGGGGTCCGAGTTAGAAGTATTTGCCATGAGCTCAGAATCATTTGTTTCAGTACATTTGCTTATTTTCTTCTTTCCTACATCAGCTGTTTCAGTTTTTAGATATTTATGTAAAGCCCCGCTATGTTTTTGAACATCGCGTTCTTTTTCCAGTTTCCATTTCCGATATTCGGCACCTGATAGTTTTTTTTTCTTTTATCGGACATTATATCTATTTGAAAATTAAAACTGTTTTAATAAACCCTACAATAAAATGTATTATTTAGTAATGAATGGAGGCTGATGCACTGTACTAATTTCCAAAAAACGTTTAAAAAACGTATTTATCAATGTAACACATAGCACACTAACACAGAGCAAAATCAACTTCCTTGAATGCACACTCGATAACAACTGAAACATTCGAGCTGCCAACATAGAACGATCGATAAAAAAAAAAAATTCCTGATTCCCACGCCAAGTTAATTAATTCCAGTCTCTCGTTCAGCCATGCCGGAAGATTTATCGTGGCGGTCTTCAGTTGACCACTGAACACGGAAATATCCTCCTCTGGGAACCACTGTGGTTTCGACCAAGTGAATAAATTGTACTGACGTCCCTAAAGATATACCTTTTAGTGCCTTTGTGGGAGAAGATAGTGTTAGGATCATATGGCAGAACTATTAGTGAAGACTTGAAAAACAGCTAAAGAACAGACGAAAATAATCTAGACAAAACCTTCGAACACTCCGTGACACCATCCACAGAGGGTTTATTTCAGGAGCCGTTCAGGTTATACAGTCAAAATCCCGGTCGATGACACTCCTACAAATGTCCGCGCCCGGGTTTGAACCTTGAACACCTGATCGCTAGCGCAGTGTGGTAACCATTACACCAGTTCGGCTCCCAGGCGGGATTGTAAAAATCTTTGGCGGGATTGTAAAAATAAGTAAAAATATTTTTTGCCGCCCCTCCCCCCCCCCATCAAAGCTTGCCGCCCCGTGCAAATGCACATGTTGCACCGTCGGTAGAGCCGGCCCTGAGGCTGACCGATAAGTGTACGAGGGATATGTGTGACAGCCTGCTAACATGTAGAGACGGACTGAATTTGTTCTGGTTTGGTGGTTATGGGCCAATGATACTTACTATTCGAAGGTCCAAATAACTAGTAATCCACCCATGTTTATATTAGAGCTAGCGAAGCAGAATATAGTTCTGTTGTTGACCTTTTCTCCCATGCTTTGAAGTTATACTGTTAAGCTTTCGGTTGAAATGAAGAAGAGGGGTCGTGTTCCTCGATGTCATCCAAATAGATCTCCCACGTCGTAAAGTTGTAAGGTTAAGTTTAGATTTTTATAGAACACCTTATTATTGGATCCCTGAATTTTTTGAGGCTGTATAGAACACACGGCCCACTGTTGTTCATTTCAACCAAGTTGTCTTATGCGGGTCGCACTTCGTATATTTCCCCAATACGATAATGTTTAAATGGTCGACCCCACAACCCTCTACCCATAACGCGTCTATGCACGTCTGCTTCAAAACGTAACATAACTTCCCGTCCGTCTTTTGTGTTAAAAGCAGGTTAATGTATTTTTTGTTACAGACGTGTTACTGGTACGATTGTAGGCTATGCCTGTTACGGCTGCTTGATTTCCAAAGTCAGGATATTGAAAAGCCGTAGAGATACGTCGCCTGCTATTGCAGCAGAGCTAAGATCTCACCAATGACTGTTAAGTATTAATGTGTGTACTTCAAAACAAGAGGAGTACCATGCGTTTTAAACACACACAAACGACAAAGTCGTATACGTACGTAGTTTTGAGGTGAGTCTGTATTAAGCCTAAATGTGGTTGACAACTTTAAGATTGTGTGACTTTCGCGGACATCGTGATAATTATTTAAATACATATTGTTCTGGTTTAAATAAAACATTCGCCGACAAGTCTCATATTTATTGGTATATAACTGTAACTTTTCTCACTATATTATTTTGCGCTCTTTCACAACACTGTTCCATTTTTTAAAACCTTCCTCTTCCTTCTTCGACTACGCACTAGAATATGGATTCTTAACCTTTTTGTTAGTCTACCTCTCCTGAGAGTGAACTTAATGTGCACACCTCCTGTTCTTCTCCCAAATTAATCAATGGACAAATCAAGACATAGTCTAATTAAGATGTTACAACAGGACAATGTAGTCGACTAGATTCAACGGACTCGAACTTTAGTCGGACTTAAAATCACCACAACGACTCGACTCCAGACTCGACTCACAAGTTTCGTATGTGCGACTCGGCTCCACTCTGAACTTGCTAATTTCAGCGAATCAGCTCGCCGTACTTATTTGGTAGGCCTACATGTATTTCTAAAAATCAATAATGAAAAATTAAGACTGTTACTGAGTGATACTAAAATTAGAGATTATTATTTTCCGTTATTATTTATAGTGATGTGTGATTAAAAAATACAGTTGTGGCTATGTGCAGTTTTATATCAAAATATGAGATTCGACTTGAAAGCTAGTCCCAGGGACTTGCGACTCGAGCTTAGTACTAAGAGACTAGAGAATCGACTTAAGACTTATTACGAAAGAAACTCTGCTACATGGATTTTGATTCTAGCTAATTTCTCATACACAACAAAGAAAAATATAAAAATAAATAAGTTTCGTTGACTTAACACTGTCATACAAAGAAAACAACATAGTTTACTTATAAACTTTCGAAAACTTATCCAGTAAAAAATCAATTGCATAAAATTTCCCGGTAGACACCTCACCTATATGGAGTCAGCCCTCCGGATTTTCTAAGGTGGTTTCATGTCTCATGATGGTTCCACCCTTGCCGTACTAATCCGAGACTCAATGTCATGTTTTTGTGAGGGCCACACTGTAAATAACCAACCAGACCACAAGATTTTTTTTAATTTGGACATGCGCACAAATATAACCGACGCACCCTATGTCTAGGTTGCACAGAGCGCTCTTCGCCAAAACGAGACATTTTATTTAAAAAAAAAAACTAATTAGCAAGGGATGTTTACCATAGCATTTTACAGAAACACTATACACTTATGCATTTAAAATGCCATGGTAGGTAATATTTTAAAAAAAAAATGATATTGAAGTACTGAATTTGATGGGCGTTCGGCGCACTGTAAGGAAACAAAAATGAATAACATAACTGGAATAATCGAAAAAAGATATATTTAAAAGAATGAAATCGATGTCACCGTAACAATAGTTCGTACTTTAAACTCCAAAAGATCTCAGTTTAAATAGTTCTTTCAACATTTTAATTTTTAAAATATATTTTTCGGGGCCCTGTCGCAGATATAATATTTTCTTAGAAGGTGAAGTAGTATGGGGAGGATGCACATAGACCTTTAGACACTAGTTTTCACAGATGTGAGCTAGTGTTGAGGGAAAGAGTTAACAGAAGGGCACAGGTTGGTGTCAGTGATTCTCTCACCTTTTAGACTACCAACTCTTGTATTTTTCTGGCGACGACTAACTCTTTCTTACTCTAATCTTTTTGAAGATGAACTAGTAGTAACAAGTAATACAAGGAGGGTTGAGTATGTTTTTCTGAACAGAACATACAATCTACTAAGTCAAACTCAGAATGATGGTAAGTTACAGAATGTACATAATTACTTTAATTACAGTGGAAAATAAAATCAATGTTGACATATACTTTGAAAAGAAATACTAGGAAATTTAGAACTGTCAGTGTCTTTGGTTCAGATAAGAATAAGAGGCTATTTTCCTCACTGACGAAAGTTTATTCCTATGGCTATTTCGTGAAAAAAATGAATTCTGATTTTGGTCTGGGTCTTAAGTAGACTTATCTGCTTGGCCTTCTCCTGGGCGTCCCAGTAGGTAGGGATTACCAACTGGATAATGTGCTTCAGTTGAGCTACAGTCCAAGAGATGACTAGGCTGTTCGTTAACCTGGTTGTGAAGTTGCGTTATGATGTTCAGGTGCTGACGAGGTGTTGTTTGCTTATATGCTGAAGACTGCTCCAGTGCTGTAGACTGCTCAGGGTTGCTGACTTGTGAACACCGCTAGGTTTGAGACGTAAGCACTAGTACTCTCTGTAGCATAGAGCAACTAGGCGGGGTACTAGCAACAATTTACAGCAATCAAAATCCAGAAACTGGCTAGGATTCTGCAACTGCGCTGTGGAAGACAATACAGGCAATCACTCTTCTGTTTGTTTTTCAGATATATTAACTACAGCCACTCTGGACATTTCGTCTCAGAATGGTGCCTAATAATATATTTACCTGAACCGTAACGTCAGTCTTTTCCTTAAAGGCGACTGTCCATTTGTTTACAAATTCCTGTCTAGCGGTAGTCTCACAATGGTCAGGTCAGTCAGGTCAGCCTTTGTTACACGCAGACGCCTGGCCGTGTGCGTCCATGCGTGACTGCATTGGAGGAATGCTATTTCATTCACTCGTCCATTCTTCTCTCGTTCACAACAGCTCTTCATCACATTCCCAATATAATTAGAATGTAGTATTTTCACATATCAGCCAGTACTTACATCATTATAATGCATCAATAACATTCATAAAACATAAATGCAAAATAGCTATTAATCTAATGTAAAGAAATAAAACCACAATATTAAGTATTTCACACTTTACATCAATTAACTAATCCCTTGATATTAGAGTTAGCTAACTAAGCGAATACTGAGAGTTTGCTTACCGCTCAGGACTTGGTCACAGCTTAAGAAATAGAACTTTAGTAGCGTTTACTCTCAATCACATATACTGTAGATATGAGGTAAGTTGAGGCTTCTCTTCTATAACTTATAAGCGTGCGTTCTTCCAACGGTTGATCAGCAAGTGATTTCTCTAAACTCAGCATTCGTTCGCATGAAGTTAAACCATTTCCGTTCCCACGTCCAGAGTTAATTATTTCCCGTCTCTTGCTTAGACATGTACCAAGATTTATCGCAGGGGTCTCCATTCGACCACTGGACACTGAAATTCAATACTCATGAGAACCACTGTCGTTTCGACTAGCGAATAAATCGTATTGACGTCCTTAAAGAAATACTTTTAATGTCTTTGTAGAAGAAGCTAGAATTTGGATCGTATGACAGGACTATTAGTGGAGACTTGAAAAACAGCTAAAGACACGAACGCAGGTGCAAATATTTCGTAGAGAAACAAAGACAAAATGTGAAAGAATAGAAAAGTAATTAATTTTAAAAGAATATAGACGAAGCCTTCGAGCACTCTGTGACAGGCCCCCTCCTTGAAGGCGCCCGGTGCGGTCGCAACTCTTTCACCGCCCAAGAGCCGGCCTCTGCGTCCCCCCCCCCCCCCAAAAGTCACATCCCCACAGGCTAAGAACCCTCTGTATTGTACTGGAACGTTGCACTATTATTGTGCAGACCTTTGACACGGTCCTGTTTGCTACACGCGTGTTGTTAACTAGAACAGGATATGTTTTCTGTCGTCTGCCACTTTGGATTTGTTGCTTGTCCGGAAAGGCGTTTGTTTTGAAGTCTGAACATTTCGCTGCACTAACTTTTTGTGGAACGTTTGAAATACGCTTTCAGGTCATGTGGTATGTTTCCTGTATTGTATATGTCCGTTACATAGATCTCCGATTTTATACGTAGACCTACCAAAACCCTCAACCGATCCGATCATTACTGTTTTTATGTTGTCCATGCCTGCTGGGTCTTCCCCCCATATCCTTTACCATTTCACATCATGAATTGTGTACCAGAGCAACTCTGGGAAGGTTAAAGGTGGCCGGCGTGATGTTGACCACATCATCCCTAGTGTGCCGTATGGTCAAGAAAATATGGGCCTAACAGCATATTCCCAATATGCCTCAACGGGCATGTAACGGGATCCTTTATCTTTACCATTTCACACAATTTGACATTTATGATTTACTCTGGTTGGACCGAATGGTGGGGCGAAATGATCGTATTCAGATATCGCAAAATATAATTATTATCTTGAACTAACTACACTATAGATCTATATCCATATTATAACCTATCAGAGGTTGAACGGAAATTCGTCGTAAAATATAAAAAAAATTACATATTTATTGCATTAGCAACTTCTGATCTGTGTTTCTCGGCACATGATATTGCTAATAATATAATATCACCTTTAGTTTGTTGACACAGTTCATCTCGCAATAAAAAATAAGCACACAAGTCACTTAACAAAATCACCACGAAAACTAACTATTTCATTCACATAGTCTTCAACGATAACTAACAAAATTTCTTAACAACATTTTAGTAATTCACTGACGACAACTACTATATTGTTTATCAAGATTACAAAAATTTCTCTCCACCAAATAAGATATGAATATAATAATATTAAAGCATGCACTGTACCTATATAACAATAGATATGAATATAATAATATTAAAGCATGCACTGTACCTATATAACAATTATAATTTTCATTTCTATTACTATTGTACTACACTTATTAATCCTATCATCATCTAATAAGTTGAGAACCTCTGTTTTCATTCTTCTCAATTAATATAGGCCTACTCTGTTCTCCATAAGAACAAAAACCTGAGAACCAGTGTTCTCTTCATTACATTAAAAACTATATCAACTCAAAGTTACACTGATTCTTAAAATCTCATGTAAAGCAATAATATCATATTCCTTAATATTCTATGAGCATTTCTTACTATAGTCCGTTCGGAAATTCGTGCCCACAGAAAGTGTCAATTTTCTCCAAAACTGTTTGTTGTATGGACATGGATTTTTGCATGCAGTCTTAGATTTTCCATGCAGTTATTAATATATTTTTTGCCCTTACAAAACTCATGTCATGTTCGAATTTTCTTCTTTACGTTATATAAAAAACTCTTACCGTTGTCTGGGTTAATTTTTCTTAGTTTTACAGGAAAAGTTACAAGATCCGAGACAACAGTAAGAGTTTTTTTTATATAACGTAAAGAAGAAAATTCGAACATGACATGAGTTTTGTAAGGGCAAAAAATATATTAATAACTGCATGGAAAATCTAAGACTGCATGCAAAAATCCATGTCCATACAACAAACAGTTTTGGAGAAAATTGACACTTTCTGTGGGCACGAATTTCCGAACGGACTATAAGTTTTACAATAACTATAATTGAGTCAGTGGTTCTCATGATGTTCACTTACAAGTGGCATCAAAGGCTAAGTGCCCGGAATAAATTCACCACTATTTATTTATCTATTTATCTATTGCCTGCCAGTCTGCAGGATCACACATTATTGCTTCACTACAACCGCTCCACCAACGGCGTGAAGTTATAAATATTTAACATATTCTATAGCGTCAACACACAGAAATAATAATATCCTTAAAATAACCCAAGAGCCGTTTGTGGATCACTATTCACCTTAGTGGATAAAGTTCATTGCTTAACAGCTTGAGAACAACTATCTCTCTTTCTTACTTCATTACAATCCTTTGAGTTATTCAGAATATTCAGAGCCCTCCCCAAACTCTACTACTCAACAAATAAACCGTCCTACTAATGCAAACCACAAAGTTTATCGGAGCACTACAGAGTTGATCAAAAACTCTAAAGCTTGACGAAATACTCTCTCCAGTTATCTGTACTTATACTTATTCACACTCTAGCTGAGATTATCTAGAATTTTTCTTCTTAATATTTATTATTATTAAAGCTTTTCTCTATACAAAATCTATACATCTTTCCAACTTTACCATTTGTCCATGTACTGGCTAATCCAGCATAGCGACCTATAATAAACTTTCTACATTTTTAGTTGTCTTAATTATTAAGTTGCCTGTCTAAAATCTCTAAGCTCTCTGTCCATGTGTGTGTTCTAATCTGTATGAGCATAAGTATTTATTTTCCCACCATTTTACACCTGACACCTGTTTCCTCTGCTCTTCCATGGGAAAGAGTCAGGAATTCCTGATTATGTCATCACTGCTGACAGAGCGAATGCTGACTGTATTATTTTATAATTTCAAGTGCGTATGAATGCTTCTAAACTTATTGTAGTTACTAGCATCAAAATTAGTTAGGGACCTTTCTTATATATTTTGAGAACCACTGCTGATACAAACTTTTTCAATCACTTAGTGTGACCTATCTATTAATCACTTTGACAATGGCGGGTCATAGTGATCTGCTTGCACTGCAGTTACCTCGCTGCATGCTTTTATTTAAATAAAAAAACTAACTGGTACTAATAATTTTCTTTCTATATCATCTACTAAATTATCGTTAGTCTACTTAAACATGAATAAAATTGCCCGTGCTTCGCAAGCGGCCACATAAGGAAGTGAAGTTTCCTGTTTAACCCTCGATGGGTTATAATTAGGATATATAGTGTAATAAATTCAAGACAGTATAGTGAGTTCTGCATTTTATACTATATTATACTATACTGCCATTTTGATTTAGAGGATTCCTCTGTATTTTTTTATTTTCTTAAAATGAAACCTGCGGAGCCGAATAGCGTAAGCAAAGATAAAATATTTTTAACGTACTAGTTTTTAACTTTATTTATGCAAAGACAACATCTTTTTCATGTACCAGTTTTTAACTTTATATTAAGCAATGGCAATATCTTTTTCACGTACTAGTTTTTAACTTTAAGCAAAGACAATTCTTTTTCACGGATAGTGCCAGCTGACATATGTGAGCATATCTGCTTGCAGCTTTCTGTCCCCAGTGCTGATTATAAACGCTATTGTTGAATCCTTCTATGCCACAGTGTCAAAGTATCTGGTATCTTCTCTGTTTGTCATTCTCAACCCTTTCTTGTTATCACAGTATATTCCTTAAATCTCAGACCTAAGGGTCTTTAATGTTTGGATACATGCCCTAATATAACCGACTAGGTTGAACGGGACGCGCCTCGCCAAAACGAAGCAAAACTTTATTTAAAAAAAAAAAAAAATTATATTCCAGCATTCATCATCTCAATACATGCACAAAGAAAGTGGGTTGCTGCGTCTGATATGAGTAATAACCTTCCTTTGCACATTAGATTCTTTCATGATATTCTCATTGCTTTGTTTAAGCTATCCATGGTATTCTTAACATGTCTATTTTAGTGCACACCTCTATGATCTCCAGGGTTTTTCTTGCATGTTTATTATTTGTTTCTGACTTACTTCCATATAGCAGGATTGGCTGTATTATTTTTAAAAATGCACAATTCTGTTTCTTACTTCTATTGGAAAACATTTGTTTAATAAAATATACTTTTCACTGAATGCTGCTTTTGCTTAGAATATTGATCTCTTCACTTCTGAGATCCATGTTTCACTTACTGTAATTACCATGCCTGTGTATTTGCATTTATTGACTTACTTTAAAACTGTTCGTTTTATTTTGATGGTGCTTTCTGGAGAATTCATTTTCTTGTAGACAATCATTATTTCTGTTTTTTTTCTTTTCATTTTAGTATTTAGGCCAGGGTTTATTCACCTTTCTTTTGTGCCACAGGCTCCTCTGATTGTCTGGTGAAGGCTACATACCCCTTTGATGTCAAATGAAGGCTATGGACCCATTAAAAAAAAAATATGTACATAAAAGCATCATACAAAATTTTACATCTTAAATTTTAGATTATGTACCCCTTAGAATCCCTACCAAGAGGTCCATGAACCACATTTTAAGAAACCTTGATTTAGGCCAAAGTCTTTATTTTTACTTTCTATCATCATTGTTCCAATAATTTTCTGTAACTCCTTTTCACTGTATCATCAGTATATCTCAAGTTGTTTATAGTATGTCCTCTGACTAATATTCTTGGTACATCCACTATGGATCTCATTATATTTTCACTACACAGATTGAACCGATCAAGAGGCAGCGCACACCCCTAACTAACACACTGTTTTATCTGATGAAACTTACCTATTTGGCTGCCTGTTCTTATAACTTCATTTTGATGCCATTTTATGTATTTAATTTTATTTTTCTAAGTCTTTGCTCTAGATATTTATGCATTCTAATATTTTCATAATATTTTGCTTGACAAATTCCTGAAAGTATTCTGTAAAGCACAAGTATATATCTGTTTTTATTTTATAGACTTTCTGTTAATGTTCATGTAATATATATGGCGTTGTTTCTGCCTTTACCTCCTGCAGATCGGCACTGTTTGTCACCAGTTTTTAGTGATTTGCCAGAAAGTAGCAAAGATGATAATAAGTCAATAAATCAATCAGTCAGTACCCTGGAGCTCCCCAAGGAGCATAGACCTTCAACAAATATATGCCAAGTCCTCCTGTCACGTGCCATCACCTCAAAGTCTTTCCATCTTTTCTTCATCATTTTCATTTCTGTCTCCAGTTCTCTTCATGTGTTCTTTGGTCTGCCTCCATGTCCTTTACCCCAGGGGATTCCAGATCAAGGACTGCCTGGCTATGCTGTCATCAAGTGTCCTCAGTATGTGTCCTATCCATCTCCAGCATCTTCTTCTCATCTCTTGGTCCATTGGCATTTGTCTAGTTGTTGTCATCAGTTCCACTTTGGTGATCTTGTCATCAGTTCCACATTGATGATCTTGTCATCAGTTCCACATTGGTGATCTTGTCATCAGTTCCACTTTGGTGATCTTGTCATCAGTTCCACATTGGTGATCTTGTCATCAGTTCCACATTGGTGATCTTGTCATCAGTTCCACATTGGTGATCTTGTCATCAGTTCCACTTTGGTGATCTTGTCATCAGTTCCACATTGGTGATCTTGTCATCAGTTCCACATTGGTGATCTTGTCATCAGTTCCACATTGGTGATCTTGTCATCAGTTCCACATTGGTGATCTTGTCATCAGTTCCACATTGGTGATCTTGTCATCAGTTCCACTTTGGTGATCTTGTCATCAGTTCCACATTGGTGATCTTGTCATCAGTTCCACATTGGTGATATTGTCATCAGTTCCACATTGGTGATCTTGTCATCAGTTCCACTTTGGTGATCTTGTCATCAGTTCCACTTTGGTGATCTTGTCATCAGTTCCACATTGGTGATCTTGTCATCAGTTCCACATTGGTGATCTTGTCATCAGTTCCACATTGGTGATCTTGTCATCAGTTCCACTTTGGTGATCTTGTCATCAGTTCCACTTTGGTGATCTTGTCATCAGTTCCACATTGGTGATCTTGTCATCAGTTCCACATTGGTGATCTTGTCATCAGTTCCACATTGGTGATCTTGTCATCAGTTCCACATTGGTGATCTTGTCATCAGTTCCACATTGGTGATCTTGTCATCAGTTCCACATTGGTGATCTTGTCATCAGTTCCACATTGGTGATCTTGTCATCAGTTCCACATTGGTGATCTTGTCATCAGTTTCACATTGGTGATCTTGTCATCCTGCGACCTTGACATGCATGCATCACCATACTTGAGCTTCATTCGCCGATGAATTTCTATTGGTTTCACCCCTTCGCTGATCAAAAATTGAATAACAGAACGCTGCTGCTGTTTGGTGCATTCCACTAGCGGGGCGGCCATCTTTAAAACGTCATTATGACGTCACCTTATGCGTCATCACTGCGATGGCGCGTGCATGACACTTGAGACATCCAGGACAACAATATTGGCAAGTTACAATACAATGGCATGATTGTTCTTATTGTTATAACATATTTCCGGTTTTCACTTGACTCACCCTCGTATTTCCCAATGCAATGAAAGCTCCGCTAGCCATTTGTATTCTTATTTTGATATCTTTATCTGTCCCCCCAACAGTGTCTATATTGCTGCCAAGGTATATGTAGGATTCTACATCTTGTAGTGGTGTTTCTTCTAGTGCAGTATTGATTCCTGTAATTATTCTCATCATCTTTGTTTTCTCCCTATGTATTTTCAGACCCATTGGCTTTGACCTCTCATCAAACACTTTCATTTTGTCTTGCATTTGATTATGGTTATGGGGCAGGAGAGCCAGGTTGTCGGCAGAATCTAGTTCATCAAGCTGTTTAGTCATAGGTCACTGCATTCCATTTCTGTTGGCTGAAGTTGATGAAATCAGCACTGTTCATCACCAATTTTTAGTGATGTTCTAAAATGTAGCTTCTTCTTTGTTCACCCTCAAACATCAACTTGAATATGTTCAAAGAATGCAGTGGTCATTCTGAGGCTGCTGACATCTCCGTGGAGTCTTTCAGGAATGGCACTGGTGATGGCCAAATGCGCTTTCTCTGTTCCTCATATGTTGGGCATCTTTGAAGTACATGATCAGCTGTCATTATATCAGTGTCACAGTTACACTCATCAGTAGTTCCTATCTTTAACTTGTTGAATAGATGGTATCCCAGTCTGTTGTAACCTGTGTGAAGTCTGAAGATGCCCACTTGTACCAAAATGTAGCAAAGATGACAGTTTCTACCGGATGTAAGCAAAGATGACACTGTTTGTGTAATGCAAGCTGAGATGATAGTGTTTTGTATTTGTAATATGATCAAGGATGATAGTAATACTTTTTTTTTTTTGGATCTTCCCATTAAGGCTGGTAACAGATGGATGATCAGCCTGTTACTCGCAGAAAAATCACATCAGATGGTGTGGACATACGTGGTAAAACAAAACTTCATAAACTTGCAAGTAGAGGATGCATCACGCATGTCTCACGTCTGCTCAATCAAGGAGGTTCCGTGAATGTAGTCGATAATAAAGGACGAACGCCCCTCCATTACGCTGCCCATAGTGGGCATATTGATGTTGTCAGGGTCTTGATTAAGGCGAATACTTTGGTAAATGCTGCAGACAAGCACGGCAGTACAGCTTTGATGGTGAGTGCTCGGAAAGGACATAGCGGGATAGTTGAAATGCTGGTAAATTCTGGGGCTGCTCTTGAAGCAGCTGACACCAGAGGCTACACAGCTCTTCACGAAAGTGCTTACCATGGTCACAGACAGACTGTTAAGGTGCTGCTGAAGGCAGGTGCTCCTGTGGATGCTGTAGATATTCTAGATGGCACCCCGCTGCATGCCAGTGCTTATCAAGGTCTAGATGAAGTGGTCGAGGAATTGCTGATGGCTCATGCTTATATTGATGCTGTAGATTCATATGGGCAAACACCCCTTCACAAGAGTGCCATGAGAGGTCATTCAAAGAGTGTTCAAATCCTAGTCAAGTGGAAATCTTCTTTAGGTATTAAGGACAGATTTGGGGATACGCCCCAGCAGGTTGCTGACAGAGGTGGCCACTCCTGTATTGCTGCATATTTGCAGTCTGTATGGTCAAGTCTTGCCTTCACCCGCCAATCAGACATGATGGCTAACAGTAATAGCAGCAGTGCTCATCTTGTGGCAGGTAGGTCTCACTTTCTACCACTTTGTCAGCCTTTAAACACAATTTTTATGTTGGCAGTAAACATATATTGTGTCATCATCATCAATATCATCATTATCACTATCACCATCATCATCACCATCATTATCATCAACATCATAATCATCATCATTATCATCATTGTCATCATTATTATTATCATCACCATTATCATCATCATTATCATAATCATCAGCATTATCATCTTCATTATTGTCATCATCATTGTCATCATCATCACCATTATCATCTTCATTATCATCATTATTATCATCATTATTATCATCATCATTGTCATCATCATTATCATAATCATCATCTTCATTATCATCATCATTATCATCATAATCATTATCATAATCATCATTATCATCATTATCATCATCATCAGTATCATCATCATTATAATCATCATTGTGATAAACGAGCGCAAAGGCCTTATTGCTCTATCTTTTCCTACATCTTTCGTATTGTATTTTCTCCGACATTTGCTCTTTCATCTCATATGTGCGACCCACATTTGCTATTTCATCGTTGTGATTACTCGCGACTGGTATCTAGAGAACCACATTTGTTCTTTCATCGGGGGAAATAAAAGTCCTTTGATTGAGTCGCCATGCCCGACATTATCGTTTGAAGCCCACATTGCATCGTGATAAATCTGGTAAAAACACATATGGTCATCCTAATCAAACATCGGGGCATGATGTAATTTCTGTGACACCACATTGGACGCCCAGATTGGCCAGGGGAAAACGTCTCATGCTGTAATGGTGTTATCTTTAGTCGGCCGCGGTTCAGACAAGCGTTGGTTTACCACATTGGACGCCCAGCTTGGCCAGGTGACTTCCAGAAATATATAATACCGCATAATCTACTAGAGTGAAGCAGTCCAGTTTTTTTACCTTGTGAGGAAGAGATTAAACCCAAAAACGCATAGGCTTATACACGTGTTTATTCAGAGTGGATGATAAAATCATAAATTCAAATCACTCGAAAGATCATTATTATCTGAAGTCAAGCAAAAGAGCTCAAAAGAGGAATCGCATATTTATACCACGTGCAACATACTCTTAAGCGCATTTTTATGAAGCTGATTCGAAAGTATATGAATCACGACTACATACGCAAGATTAGGAGTCTACATATCACTAACATTTTGTGAAGATATCCAGTCTGACCAGTACCCTCGGGAGATTAGACAACAGAGCTTTTGTTCATATGACAGCTATTAACTGTTGATCAACACTACAGAGATATACTCAAACAGTGAAGGAATATACATAGATATCTCGTCAGCGTTCTCCGTACGACAACAGTATTCATCAGGACGTCCTCAGCTTAGAGATACCCCATTCGACATAACATATAACAACTTGGGACATTTTATGCATACATGTGAATCCTCATATCTAGGAGAAGCATTTAGAGACACATGGACTGTGTAGAGTACTCACCATTTTGGTAACACGTATCATATCACATCATCATTTCACTTTACACCAGTTCATTCTTAATTAACTATTACTTAATTAACTGTAATTTTATTATCTCATCTGTGTGTTTTGTGTGAATCGTCTTTCACCATCATCACGTTCTAACCATTACTAACCCTATATGTGTGGATATTTCATTAATAAACCCAACGATCGGTTGATCATTATCAAGAGTTTGTTAATGTATCACTCGTGCTGTCGGTGTTACATATTCACCTATAGGAACCTTTCTCTACTCAGATGAGGTTGGGGGCTTTTTTCTTTACGGGATCTAAGGGCAGAAGCTAAGGTCGTGGGGAAACAGAACTCTTTCCATAATTAATTAGAAAACACTGTCTAGTGGAAAGCATTCGCATTCCTGTCTTCTTGTCCCTATCTCGAATAGGTCTTTATTATTTCTTAACGAGCCAATTTCTAGAGACCTTATATCTATATCTCATAGACTATTCCTGGCAAAAACTACTGTAGTAGTTGCCCCAGTGACTCACCACACGACAATTGTGGACTCGTCTTGGGATTAGTGAACCCGGACTTAGAAGTATGATAAATCACATTTTCATCCCTGTCATACAATTGCGATAATTGCAAAATTGGTTGGCATTTCGAGGGATTATCTCTTAGACTGACTATTACTATAATTTGTCTATTTCATAGGGGAATAATTTATATCTCTAAAGCACGAGTGATACTTTTTAAATTAAGTGACAAACGGACAGATTAAGCACTTTTTGAGAACAGAGGATACTGTAGGGAACTGAAAATTTTTTTTTTCAGTAACTGCTGGAGAAATTGTTTTCATAAATATTTAGTAAATTTTTCATAGGAAACTTCGAAATAATCTGTTACATAATTTTTCAGAATATGCTGAGTGAGTGATTTTTTAAAAGAACTATTTGAACTTGATTACTAATTTAAACCTAGCTGGTTTTAAAGAGATAATTACTTGTGCGAGTCTAAACAATTTGCTTGGAGATCACTGCCAATTTTTCCCTTTGTGAACCCATACTGCATATCATGGCAGATGCCGCAAAAATTAGGACTAGTTTAATGGAGGCAGGGCGTGAATTCGGGTTAAGTGGAAAAGACCTGATGAAATATGTAAGCGAGGAAACTGATAAACTCCATGAAAGAGAGATGGAAATGCAGAAACTTACAATGGAGAAGGCCACAGCAGAAGCAGCGGAGCGGAAAGAGAAAGCTGCAGCAGAAGCAGCGGAGCGGAAAGAAGCAGCAGAAGCAGCGGAGTTTGCAGCCCGTATTGAAGACTACCTAGTGAAGTGGTGTACACTGGGAAACTTTACCGAGAACTATGACGGGTTGAAAGAGCTGATTGTGATAGAGCAACTAAAAGAATCTATGTCGGTGGAAATGCGTAGATTTCTCACTGAAAACGGCGCTGACCGGTTAGAAAATATTCTTACACTGGCAGAGCGATTCCAAAATGCTCTCATGGAGTCTCAAGGAGCCAGAAAGAAGTTTTCAGATCAGGCACCAAAGCAACCTGCTCGCTCCCAACCAGACCAACAAAGAAAAGGACCACACATCTCGCATAAACAGCACGCAAAACAAGATAACTACAAAGAGCAAAACAAGAAAAATGCTGCGCCGCACCAGAGACAGGGAGATAAATGGTGCAAGTACTGTCGCTTGAACAATCACAACACTAATGAGTGCAAGCGCAGACCTCCTCCCCAACATGCTGCCTGTCTGCAGACAAAATCGTCACCCCGGAAGGAGCAGAGGACCGGAAACGTTTCTCATCCTCCCGTCATCGAATCAGTCCTCGTAAACGGACAATCTGTGGAGTGCCTTTATGACACTGGACTTGCTTTCGATGCGGTGGTCAGGGCATCTCTTGTCACCCCTGACCAGATAACAGAAGAGAGTGTCGACATCCAAGGTCCGACGAAGGATGTTGCACCCGTGACACTGCCAATTGCACTTATCAGAGTGGAATCTCGTTATGTGACAGGAGAGATTCGTGCAGCTATCATGGAAGAACCAATCTACTCTTTAATCTTGGGATGTAGATATGTGTTCCTTGGAGAACCTACTCAACCACTAGTCATGGCGGCCGTACAGACTAGAGGACAGTCGAGAAAAGACGCAGAGCAGGAACCTCCTACCAATATCCTCCCCGAGGAATTGAAGAAGGCCCAAATGGAAGATTCCTCACTGGCGCCCTGTTTTAAAAAATTACCTAGGACACACAACCCACCTACCAAGGGAGACTTCTTTATGAAAAATGGATTGATGTATCGCCGAGCTGGAAATGAAGGACAGGAACACAACCAATTAGTAGTTCCTGCAACCTATAGGAACCAGGTGCTTGAGATGGGCCACTCTATCCCATTTAGTGGACACATGGGAATGAGCGCCACGACTCAAAGGATCGCCTGCCACTATTATTGGCCAGGGATCACCGGCGACATTGAACGTTTCGTCAAGTCTTGTCCTCAGTGCCAGAAAGTTGCACCAAAACACTGGACGGCACCCGCGACCCTTGGGGAGATGCCAATCTTGGGCACCCCATTTGAAAGAGTGGCCGTGGATATAATTGGACCTCTGCTGAGAACTAAGAAGAGGAACTCCCATATCCTTACCTTAGTGGACACCTGTTCCATGTGGGGCGAAGCCATAGCCATGCCAGCATGTGACTCAGTGCATGTAGCTGACGCTTTACTGAATATCTTTACTAGATTGGGCTTCTCGCATGAAATTCTCACAGACAACGGGTCACAATTTAGAGGCAAGTTGACAGAAGAGGTGCTTAGAATATTCAAGACTAGGCATATCCATACTTCGCCCTATCACCCCCAAAGTAACGGGCAAGTAGAGCGTTTTAACGGGACGCTCACCTCTATTCTTCGGAAGTTGGCACAGGAGAAGCCAGAAACTTGGGATCAGTATCTTCCTGCTGCATTATTTGCTTATAGGGACGTACCGCATGCGTCAACTGGAGTTCCTCCGGCCACATTACTCTTCGGAAGACCTATTAAAGGTCCATTAGAAGCATTACTAAGAACATGGACAGATGCCAAGGCAGACGACACTGTCACATCAGCCTTCCAGTACGTCACAGACTTGAAACAACGCCTGAAGACTGGCTGGGAATTAGCCACAACGAAAGTACGGGAGGCTAGGCGGAAACATGCCAAATATTACAATCGCAATGCGAAGGACCGAGAACTAGCAGTAGGAGAGAAGGTGCTACTTCTTCTGCCAAGTAGCAGTAATAAATTGCAGATTTGCTGGAGGGGACCCTACAAAGTGGTGGAAAAGATTTCTCGCACCAAATATAAAATCGCCGTGAACGGAAAGCAGAAAATTTATCACTTAAATCTGCTTAAGAAGTTTTACGAGCGAGCCCCTGCCAAACCAGCGCAGCTCATGACTATGGCCATTGCTATGCAAATGGAAGAAGAGCCATTATCATCCGTAGAGTACCCGGTGATACAGGAGGAATCACATTTAGATGTGAAAATAAGCTCCACCTTAACGGAAGCCCAGCAAGAAAAAGTAAGGAGATTGATGGAAAACCACGCCGACTCTCTGACAGACAAATCGTGCCGGACAAACCTGATGGAGTTTGACATGGAAGTCACGGATCCTATGCCCGTCCGAATGAGAACCTATCCGATTCCGTATGCCAAGGCGACGGCATTAAAGCAAGAAATTGATTACTTACTTAAGGAAGGCATAATTTCGAAGTCGGAGTCCCCTTACAGTGCGGGAGTGGTGCTGTTACGCAAACCCAGTGGAGAACACCGCCTGTGCATCGACTACCGACAGCTGAATGCGTTAACACAGTTCCAGCCAGAACCGTTACCGGGCCAGAACCAGATATTTACTAAGCTGAGCAGGGCTCGCTATTTTTCAAAGATCGACCTCAGTAAAGGGTACTATCAAATACTGGTAAAAGCTGAGGTGAGGAACCTGTTAGCCTTCAGTACTCCAGATGGACACTTCGAGTTTAATGTGATGCCATTTGGACTGAACAATGCTCCTAGTGTCTTCACAAGGATGATACGAAAGTTATTGGATCCTTTGAATCATCCCGCCATCAGCAATTTTATGGATGATATTATAGTAGCTACTGAATCGTTTGAAGAACATATATCAGCGCTATCCTTGCTGTTTAACAGACTCAGAGAAGTGGGACTAACCGCCCGCCCAACCAAATGTCAAATTGGGTGTGAACAGCTAGAGTTCCTAGGACATACTATATCCCATGGGACCATGTTCCCCGAGACTCAAAACATTGAGAAGCTGAGAAATGCACCGAGACCGTCCACTAAAAGGGATGTCCGGCCATTTGTATCTCTCTGTGGATTCTACCAGAGATATATAAAGGATTTTAATAGCCTCTGTGCACCGCTTACATCGCTAACCAAGAAAGGAAACCCAGATAAAGTGACATGGTCAGCAGAATGTGAACATGCATATGCACTCTTAAAAGAGAAACTCACCACCAAACCTATTTTACGGCTTCCGGATTTAACTAGAAAATTCATCTTGCGCACAGAGGCCAGTAACATTGGAATCGGGGCTACATTACTACAGCCAGATGACAGAAGCCCACCAAATCTATTTCCGGTCGCATATGCGAGTCGGAAGTTAAACCGAGCAGAACAAAACTATTCCACAATCGAAAAGGAATGTTTGTCCCTCGTCTGGGGAATACAAAAATTTCAAGCATACCTGTACGGAAGGAAATTTACAATCCAGAGTGATCATCAACCTCTGACCTTCCTCGCCAATTCAAAGAATTTGAATGCTAGACTGATGAGGTGGTCGCTTGTTCTACAACCTTACACGTTCCAAGTGGACTATATCCAAGGAAAACATAACGTAGGAGCGGATTTTTTAAGCCGTCATCCTATGAGGCAGGACGGAGAGCACAGGCAAGTAGAGGAAAGGGTGGAAAACGGAGAGAAAAACGAAGATGAGGAAAAGGATTAAGGAATCCCGAGCAAGAAGGCTAAGCTTTCCTGAGTACGATTGACATCACACTTGAGGAGGGGCTATTGTGATAAACGAGCGCAAAGGCCTTATTGCTCTATCTTTTCCTACATCTTTCGTATTGTATTTTCTCCGACATTTGCTCTTTCATCTCATATGTGCGACCCACATTTGCTATTTCATCGTTGTGATTACTCGCGACCGGTATCTAGAGAACCACATTTGTTCTTTCATCGGGGGAAATAAAAGTCCTTTGATTGAGTCGCCATGCCCGACATTATCGTTTGAAGCCCACATTGCATCGTGATAAATCTGGTAAAAACACATATGGTCATCCTAATCAAACATCGGGGCATGCTGTAATTTCTGTGACACCACATTGGACGCCCAGATTGGCCAGGGGAAAACGTCTCATGCTGTAATGGTGTTATCTTTAGTCGGCCGCGGTTCAGACAAGCGTTGGTTTACCACATTGGACGCCCAGCTTGGCCATGTGACTTCCAGAAATATATAATACCGCATAATCTACTAGAGTGAAGCAGTCCAGTTTTTTTACCTTGTGAGGAAGAGATTAAACCCAAAAACGCATAGCCTAATACACGTGTTTATTCAGAGTGGATGATAATTCAGTTCTGCGATTAATTGTGTTCTTAAAGGATTTTGCGAAGGGAAAAGAAGTTCATCAGAAGTCTGAGTCTACACGCAACGTGTCTGACGTCTAACCAGAAATAAGTTATCAAAAACGGACATTTGGCTAGCAGAATTCGCCATAGGACATCTTTCATTCCTCAATTAAAAAGGAATATTGTCTCACCCACAAGTCATAAGGTGGACGCAGCATTTTTCGTCACCATATACTGCTTGCTCACAAGTTCAATACATCGTTATCACAAGTTCAATACAGAGTCATCATAAATTCAAATCACTCGAAAGATCATTATTATCTGAAGTCAAGCAAAAGAGCTCAAAAGAGGAATCGCATATTTATACCACGTGCAACACACTCTTAAGCGCATTTTTATGAAGCAGACTCGAAAGTATATGAATCACGACTACATACGCAAGATTAGGAGTCTACATATCACTAACATTTTGTGAAGATATCCAGTCTGACCAGTACCCTCGGGAGATTAGACAACAGACCTTTTGTTCATATGACAGCTATTAACTGTTGATCAACACTACAGAGATATACTCAAACAGTGAAGGAATATACATAGATATCTCGTCAGCGTTCTCCGTACGACAACAGTATTCATCAGGACGTCCTCAGCTTAGAGATACCCCATTCGACATAACGTATAACAACTTGGGACATTTTATGCATACATGTGAATCCTCATATCTAGGAGAAGCATTTAGAGACACATGGACTGTGTAGAGTACTCACCATTTTGGTAACACGTATCATATCACATCATCATTTCACTTTACACCAGTTCATTCTTAATTAACTATTACTTAATTAACTGTAATTTTATTATCTCATCTGTGTGTTTTGTGTGAATCGTCTTTCACCATCATCACGTTCTAACCATTACTAACCCTATATGTGTGGATATTTCATTAATAAACCCAACGATCGGTTGATCATTATCAAGAGTTTGTTAATGTATCACTCGTGCTGTCGGTGTTACATATTCACCTATAGGAACCTTTCTCTACTCAGATGAGGTTGGGGGCTTTTTCTTTACGGGATCTAAGGGCAGAAGCTAAGGTCGTGGGGAAACAGAACTCTTTCCATAATTAATTAGAAAACACTGTCTAGTGTAAAGCATTCGCATTCCTGTCTTCTTGTCCCTATCTCGAATAGGTCTTTATTATTTCTTAACGAGCCAATTTCTAGAGACCTTATATCTATATCTCATAGACTATTCCTGGCAAAAAACTACTGTAGTAGTTGCCCCAGTGACTCACCACACGACAATCATCAATATCATCATCATTATCATCATCATCATTTTCATCATCATTATCATAATCATCATCATCATCATTATTATTATCATCATCATTAGCATAATAATCATCCTCATTCTTATCATCACCATCGTCATATTCATCATTATCATCATTATCATAATTCTTATCATCATCATCATCATTATTATCATCATATTCATCATTATCATCATCATTATCATCATTTTCATCATCATTATTATCATAATCATCATCATCATCGTCATCATCATTTTCCCTTATGCTCCTTAAAGCATCATGGAGCCACTGTAGAAGATGACCCCCCCCTTGCAGGAAGCCTGCACAAAGCATTCATATTCTGAAGCAGGGATGGTTTCTGCAGCTAGCCTATATGTTTTACATGACAGTGTTGCCAGTCCCTTACAAAACCTCATATTAGTGGCCTTGTATGACATGCTTGAGGGAACAGTGGTGATATTCTTTCTTTGTCTCTTCACAAACACCTGGGAACTACACAGGGCATTTATGGCATACCAAACTGTCAATTTGTATACAATTTATTATTCTTGCATTTTGGTGAGTGTAAAAGGGTGTGTCCGAAAATGGCAACCAGAAAGATACATATTTTCATAAATAGGTGTTTGCGCTGAATGCAAGGATTCTTCTTCTCCTTTTTCGTACACTTTCAGACGTTAACATGAATATGTTCAAAGAAAGTGGTGGTCTACTTGAGGCTGTTGTTATCTCCGCAGAGTTTTTTTTTTAAGGAATGAAACTGGTGATGGCCATATGCACTTTCTCTGTTCCTCACAATGGTTTAACCCTTTTCAGGTAGTAGGTTCGGCAATCTCACCGCTTAGTTTGAGTCCATGAGATGAGCACCACTCTGTTTAATCAAGCGAATTACGTTGCACTGTTTCATTAAGCATGTAGCCCAGTGCATCCGATTTCAACACCCATTTCTGTCGGGTCATCTTCCTTAGCCTTTGACTGTCCCCAGCCTACCTGCAAGGCAGCAGGTGGTTTGAAGTCAGAGTTTTCCGTCCACTAGATAAACTGCCATCCAAAACTTACGAGCTTCATCTACCTGGAGCTTCTGGTTTTAGAGCAACAGAGACTCACTCTTTGCCCCTTCTCTTTGTTAAAACAGGGCCACCACGAGAAGGCCAGGAGCTGGACTTTACTGTCAGAGGGTATGTATTGTGCATGCCTTAGGAGCATTTAAACAAAGTTGAGAGTTCATCCTCAACTCAACTTCCAGCTATGACAGCACTTTGCCCCCCCAAATAGAAGGATTGAAATGGTATGACAATGTCACTATTGTGGAACTGATGGACATAACCAGACAAATACGAGTGGAACAAGATGTAAAGAAAAGATGACCATGTTGGACATGAGACACGTTGAGAAAACCAACTGATAAAATTAAGAGGCATTATCTGTTCTGGAATCCCTAGGGAAAGAGAAATAGGAGATAAAAAAAAGAAACAATGTGGAGAAGAAAAGTGGAGACAGATTAAATAGACAATGAAGACATGGAGTGTATGGCACAAGACAGAAAGGTTTAGAGTGCATTTGTTGAAGGTCCTTTTATATTGAGAGCTGAAATTTAATGAAGAAGAAGAACAGGAAGAAGAAGAAGAAGAAAAGGGTGTGAGGCACTGGATTTGGAGAAGGTTTAATTTGTGCAAGGACACAAGTGAAAAAAAAAAGAGGAAAAAAAAAAAAAAAAAAGAAAGTAAGTGGATGAAAGTAATCTACTAAGTGTATACTCGTATGTTATTGAAAGTGATTAACTGAGTAATATTAGTGATGGACAATTATTGAGTGTGATTGATAGTGATTTACTGTGTGTGGATGATTGTAATTTACTCTGTGTGTAAATGATGGAGATTTATTGTGCATTTGAATGATATAATTTACAGTGAGTGTTAATGATTTTAATTTACTTTATGTTGTCAGTGATCGTCCATTTGTGCAGTAGAATAACCACTGTGTGTGTTTAGTTTGTGTGAATTAAAGCGATCTTCAATGAGTAAGACAAGACTGTACCCTTTCCCCTTACCTGTTTAACATTTATGCCGAGAATATTATGAGAAATGTAAGAGATGACCAAGAACACACAGAGTTTGACCTATTTAACATCGGCGGGTATCAGATCCCGGAAAACAGATATGCTGATGACACAGTCCTCCTATTGACCAACCCAGAAGGACTTGAACAATTAATTCTGTCAATTAAAAAACACAGCGAGGCCCATAATCTATACCTAAACACCAAGAAGACCAAAGTATTGACAACAGACAAAATAAAGACCAAACCAGAAATTGAAATTGATAATGAAGGACTGGAAGGTGTTAATGAATTCGAATACTTAGGATCAATCATCAACAGCCCTAGCGACTGTGCAGTAGAAATTAAAAGAAGACTTGCAATTGCCTCACATAAACTAATGCAGATGAAAAACCTATCGCAAGGCACAAGCAAAGAAACAAAGTTACAACTCATCAGAGCATGTATAAACCCAGAAGCAACATGCGGCTGCGAGACATGGACACTCAGTAAAACAGTTTCAAAAAAGCTTACTTCATTCAAAATAAAATGCTACAGAAGGATGTTGAGAATACCCTGGACAGAAAAAAAGACCAACAGAGAAGTACTGCACTCACTAAATGTAGAGCAAAATTGGCTCCTAAATACCATTGCAATAAGGAAGCTGAAATGTGTCGGTCATATAATAAGACATAATAGTCTGGAAAAATTAGTAATGGAAGGCATGGTTCCCTAGAAAAAGGGGAAAGGGATGACCTAGACGACAGTGGATCCAGGACATCACAGAGAGTCTGAACTTGTCTTTGGATGATGCAGGTCGACTTGCCCAGAATTGTGATGCGTTCAGAGCAGCTGTAATGGTGACAACGTTCTGGAGATGATGATGACAATGGGTGTGAATGATAGTAATTTATTGTGTGTATGAATGACAATAATTTATTGTGTGTGTGATTAATTGTGGTTTATTGTGTGCATGCGTGAATAATAGTGATTTACAAAGGGTTTGAATGACAGTGATTTACTGTGTGTGAAAGTTAGCGATTTACTGTGGGTGAATGATAGTGATTTACTCTGAGTGTATGTGAATGACAGTGATTTATCGTGTGTGTGTGAATTATAATAATTTATTGTGTGTGAATGATAGTGGGAGATGCGTCTTTGTTTCTTAGATCTAGAAAAGACATTTGACAAGGTCCCCTGGAGAAAACTTTGAGACTGCTTGGCAAGGGAGAACATTCCAGCACTTTTGATTTGTGCTATACAGATCTTCTACAAGTCTTGCAGAAAGTATGTGAGGACAGCAAAACATAAGTCAGAAGAGTTCAAGACCACCACTGGTATAAGACAAGGTGATATCCTGTCACCTTATCTGTTCATACTCCTCATGGACGATGTTATCAAGGAGAGGACAAGAAAATATTCAGTGGGGTACTGGAAGATGAGAGGTTTGTATTTCAGAGCTGACATTTGCCGATGATGTTGCCCTGATTGCTGTAAGAGGCATATCTTCAATACAATCTGCAAGCCTGGAAGGAAGAGCTGGAGAAGAAAGGGATGGTCATCAGCAGCTCCAAAACAAAAACCATGGTGATATCACGAGAGGAAAGAAGGCATCAGATTATGTTGGGAGAACAGGTCCTAGAGCAGGTCAACCATTGTAAATACCTCGGAGCTGTTATAGGCTGGAAGGGAGGCATGAAAAAAGATTTGGCTACCCAAAGAGCAGCAGCTGGGAGACTTTTTCAGGCTATAAATCAAGGATTCCTCAGCAAAAGAGAGGTTGGCAAGAAGACGAAGATGGCTGTATACCATTCTACCCATGTCCCAGTCTTGACGTATGGATGCAAGTCATGGGCAATGACTGCAACCCACAAAAGCCAGATCCAAACCTTAGAAATGAGGTATCTGAGGAAGGTGGTTGAAGTAACAAAAAGAGACATGGTCCACGATCAAACGATAAGTCAAGGCCTAAAAACCCAGCCTTGCAGACCCAAGTAGAACAGTTCTAACTACGATGGTTTGGCCATGTCTGCAGAATGGGAGAAGATCAGCGACCATAACAAGTATGGGAAACTGAGAGCCAGGATCCAGACCTCCAGGACCACCCAGAGTCTGCTGGGAGGACAAAATTGGACAATCTCTAAAGGACTGAGGATTAGAATGGAACCAGGCCAGGAGGAAGACAGCAGATAGGATAGTATGGCACTCTCTCTTCCAAACCTCTACACCGCATGGTAGAACAGGAACGACTAAGTAAGTAAGTAAGAATGATAGTGATGTACTCTTGTGTGTATATGTGAGTGATATGATTTATAGTGGTTGTGAATTATAGTAATTTAACCTGCCTGCGTCACGTGCTAAACATTCGATGGCAGGATAAGATCGCAGATACTGAGGTTCTATCGAGAGCAAATATGCCCAGTGTCTATACACTGATTCAGACAGAAAGCGCAGTTACGATGGACCGGACATCTGGTTCGCATGTCAAATGAATGCCTCCCAAAGAGGTTGCTGTATGGCGAGTTGAGGGAGGGAAAATGTTCAAGAGGACGACTAAAGAAGCGCTTCAAAGACAGCCTGAGGGAGTCACTGAAGAGGTGCCAGATTAATACAACCACCTGGGAGCAACTGGCACAGGATTGCACAGCCTGGAGAGGCGCTATCAAAACGGGTGTCGCAGTCAGCGAGGCCAACCATGTGAGGGTAGCCCAGAAAAAAACATGCAGCTCGAAAGTTGATCGTGGATGTGCAGCCTGTATTGTCTTTGGACCTTGTATGTCGGTCATGCAACAGAACTTTTCTTGCCCGCATTGGCTTGATCTGCCATATGTGCAACCACTTAACCTCATAACCTCATAGAACTGTATTATGAGAGATGTCGATGGTCCTCATCGAATATGATGGACAAATCATCAATGTGTATGTGAGTGGTATTTATATAATGTGTAATGTAAGTAAATAAATAAAGCAGACTGCCGTAAAACTGGTAAGGGAAGTAGTATTTATAAATTAGAAAATGAAATGGTTTAGAATCAGTTTTACAAATTAACGATACACAGGAAACATGGGATATTTTGGGGGATCACTCTCCATCAGCCATAGTCATTAATTTGTAAAATTTATTCCACACAATTTTCTTTTTTAATTTATATATATTAATTTAATGCGTGTGTGTGGATAATAGTAGTTTATAGTGTGTATATGGGAATGATAGTAATTTAAAATGTGTGTGGGAATTATAGTATTTTAATATGTGTATGAATGATAATGAATTTAAGATGGTAAATTTATATAAACAGATGGTAAAGCCACTCCATTCACTGCATCAGTTATTTTTTCTCATATGTTGTGAGTTCTGACAGTTTCATCACTGTCCATTCATGTCTTCTTATTTACTTTTTTATCATCTGAATTTCAAGTGATGTTCTGATAGTTTGTTATACTAAATATATTGATAGTTACAAAGGTTGATGTTCTAGATTTTGCCAATGACCTGGCTCTTCTGTATCATAGCCAGATTCACGACAGAATGAAAATGCTTGATGAGAGGGCACAGCAAGTGGATCTGAAAATACACAGGGAAAGGACAAAGATGGTGAGAATAATTGCAGGGAACGATAAAAAGATTGCAGCTGAAGAAGCACCCAGATATGATGTAGAATCGGGTAGTCCTTGTTCAGAAATCCCCAGAATAACAGGAGTAGAAGGAGGCAAAAAAAACAAACACACATAGAGAAGAGAGCTGGCAAAATGAGGAAGACCAGGAAATATCTGAAGAGATGATATGGGACAGGTGAACTTCACATGATTTATCGGTGCCACAGTTATACTCATCAGTAGTTCATATCTTTAACTGTTGAATAGATAGTATCCTAATCTATTGTGACCTGTGCAAAGTCTGAAGATTACTACTTGCTCACTTCTGCTAAGCTGGTAATATGCATTATTTTTACTGTGGCCTACATGCTCTGCTTCCCACTTTCTCCTGTATCTGCTCTTGATAACACTTTTGGCCTCCTCATAAGTTATGCCTGTGTCAGGTTGAGGTAGCTTTACCCCTTCCTTTGCCAGTCTGTCAGCCTGTTAATTTCTGGGGCTACTGCAATGAGAAGGGATCCACTGTATCACAACTCTTTTGAATCATTGTAAATAGGGACAATCATAAACATATAAGCACAATTATGATTGTCCCTATTTACAATGATTTGACAAATGTGATGCCACTTTCTCATATCAGCAGTTGTTCATATTATTTGGAATTGAAAACAATATAAATCCTAATTATAATAACCCATCAGAGGTTGAATGAGATATTTTTCTTCATTAATTTAAAAATTTTTTTTTTTTTAAATTGCTGACATAGTTTGTGAAGTGTTACTTTTCGGTCATCCAGGTTGGCATTATTTTGATTCTTCAGCGTTGCAATTACTGACAGCGCATCTGAAAAGATTACTACTTTCATTCAATGCAATAGAATGTAAGGAACCTTAACTTTCTGTATCAGCGGATCCCTAAAACTTGTTTGTTATTTTACTTGTTTTATGATTTTAAGTTATAGCTGAATATTAATTTTTTGGAACCACTGTCCTTTCCTTCAAGTGAAAATAAGTTTAATAAAATATACTTTGACAAGTTTAGGGTCATAAGAAGTTAGTCATTACTAGAGCTGTGTGTTAAAACAAAAGCCTTGTGGACCTAGTTGTCTGAAGGAACACATTGATGTAATCAGCACATTATCATCATTCACCATCCACTGCTGGCCCTTCAGATATGCATCAATCCATATTCACAGTTCATTATTTCCTTACTTAAAATCCCTTTCTTTAATGGAGTTACTTCCATCTTATTTTACATTATTTAAGTTATTATGTAAAATTAGCTGGGTCAGTGCTGCTGAAAACTTGAAAGGTTAAAATGTACCAAGAAAAGGAGCTGCATGCAAAGTTTCATCTCTCTACAATGATATGAATGTAGAGATTTAAAGTGAGACAAATATACAAATCTCAGGCGATCTTAAATAAACGTGGTTAAAACTTACCTATTAACCTATGATGTTAATATGAGCAGTAAACCATTGTTATTGAAATGATTTGGAAAAAAACAAACTAAAATGAAGTCTCTCAAAACTACCTTGTTGTAAACAAGGTGAAAAGAGGTGAGAAAGCCTGGTGGGTGTCTGAGATTACATCAAATCCACCAATTATCAACCATACAAGCACTCCATCTGACTACCCCTTTTTGTCACACCATCATTGATTCTTATATAATAATTTTAGTTTTTGTTATAAACTATTTACTACATTGTGCAATTCTCTAGGTCTTTCTATTTTCAACTACTGTTCTTAACTTTTTATAACAGCACAGTTTTAATTTGAGAAATTGTTCCTGCTGGCACCAGACATGAGCTTGAGATGATGTCTGGCAGCAGCTGGCACCAGACACAAGCTTGAGATGATGTCCGGCAGCAGCTGGCACCAGACACAAGCTTGAGATGATGTCTGGCAGCAGCTGGCACCAGACACAAGCTTGAGTTGATGTCCGGCAGCAGCTGGCACCAGACACAAGCTTGAGATGATGTGTGGCAGCAGCTGGCACCAGACACAAGCTTGAGATGATGTCTGGCAGCAGCTGGCACCAGACACAAGCTTGAGATGATGTCTGGCAGCAGCTGGCACCAGACACAAGCTTGAGATGATGTCTGGCAGTGGCTGGCACCAGACACAAGCTTGAGATGATGTCTGGCAGCAGCTGGCACCAGACACGAGCTTGAGATGATGTCTGGCAGCAGCTGGCACCAGACACAAGCTTGAGATGATGTCTGGCAGCAGCTGGCACCAGACACAAGCTTGAGATGATGTCCGGCAGCAGCTGGCACCAGACACAAGCTTGAGATGATGTCTGGCAGCAGCTGGCACCAGACACAAGCTTGAAATGATGTTCGGCAGCAGCTGGCACCAGACACGAGCTTGAGATGATGTCCGGCAGCAGCTGGCACCAGACACAAGCTTGAGATGATGTCCGACAGCAGCTGGCACCAGACACGAGCTTGAGATGATGTCCGGCAGCAGCTGGCACCAGACACAAGCTTGAGATGATGTCCGACAGCAGCTGGCACCAGACACAAGCTTGAGATGATGTCCGACAGCAGCTGGCACCAGACACAAGCGTGAGATGATGTCCGGCAGCATTCTTCATTATTTTTATCTTTCACACCCCATGGAGCATGCAGCTACTACCTCAGCTGGCTCCCCCTGTTGGAAACCTGCATCAAGCATTCACATGCTGCTGTTGTGATGTTTCTGTTGCAATTTGTTGTACGTGATAGGTTGCCAGTCTAATGTACAGCTTCACAATAGTTGCCTTGTATTACTTGCCTGAGTGTGCAGTAGTCCTGTTCTTTCTTCTTGTCATCAGACACCTCTGGGAGCTACATGGGATGATGTGATGTCTGTGCATGTCTTATTCTGTAAGAGAAAGTTTTGAAGATACTCATGTCTAATACCGAGAAAATTGATATTGATTTAAGGGCATGGCACCAGTTTTACAGAGACCTGTCCAAAAGAGGTACCTTCAGCATTAACTTCACAGGCAGCACCAGAGCCACCACAACCGCCAGTGGTTACATTCAGAACAATGGTAGATTCTACATCAAAAACCCCACAAGTTCCTTGTGCCCAGGAGATTGGTGCCTCAGTAGCCGCACCAATACAGAGAAGTGTGATTGAAACGTTAAGGCAAGTGTGTTCCGACCCAGATATTTATGGATCTGTTGTGGGAAGAGGATTAATCAATGTGTAAGTACAATATAAGTCACGGCTCCTGTTGTATTGAATTATACATTGGTTACTCAACAGAGTTAATGAGCAAGTATATCCGTCACAACAATGACAGAAGAGGAATTAAAGCCAGTGGCTTAACATTTCAGCATCTGCTGCACATTTAGAAGACGGAAACTCTTGCTTGGAACTCATTTTGTTTATGGACATGTCAAGCAAATTTTTTTTAAATTGATGTATCAAACTCATTTTGTTGATTGATACGCCAGTGCATTTGATACTGCTTTATTGTATGATAGGGATAAGTAAAATATTATCCCACCAATGCAGGATTTCAGGCTGACCAGGATAAGGATTGCCCCACATGAAGCTGTAAGGAGAAGGAGAACAGCATAATAAAAATAGAACATCAGTTTAGGTTTAAACATTCCTGTAATCTATTTTTACATCTTTTAGTGAACAAATAATCAGCAAATATTTTCTTATCTTTTCTCACAACTGATAGCGTACAAATGCAACTCAGCTTGGGGGAAATTGTTAAAACACATGTTGTCTGATATCACATAGAAATTTCAGCAATTTTTGTCTTATCACGTGATGTGTCACTCATTGAGGAAGTAGTTCCTGCAAAAATATATTACCATTATGTAAAACAATATATCGAGGTAAAGCTAGCAAAATGTGGCATAAAGACATATCTGCTACATGAAAACAGTGGTGGCTGTATCTACAGCATTGAAGTGTTTGTGTATATAAATGAAGACCTCATTGGGAAAACCAGACATGTAACATTTTTATAAAAACTGAGTTACTGACCTCAGCACATTAAGCATACTCCAAAGAAGGTGTAGAAACTAAAATTATAGTTGAAAACATATTCATCTCCAAGAAAATGAAGCATAAAATCAGGTCATCCTTCTTTGTGTCACATTTTTCACATTTAAAGTCAGTTTTCTTGGACTTTATTTTTTATGATATGTCAGGTTTTTCTAATGAGGTCTTCATATATATATATATATATAATACGCACACACGCACGCACTATATTATTATTATTTATGAAGAAAAATATCAAGTTCAACATCTGATTGGTTATAATTAGGATATATGTGTCTTTAATTCTAGATACTGCATATACTCGAGTATAAGTTGATTGGACTATAAGTTGACCCCTAGACTTTTGGACCTAAAAAGCATTGAAAATGAATGTTCCGATTAAAAGTCAAAGTATAAAAAAAAAAAAAAATTATGCATCAGTTTTGAATTTATGAAACACTGCTGGTAATTTCTGTGCAATTTTAGTGCACTGGCAAAGAAACAAAGCTATTAATAAAATGCAAATGCAAGAAATTTTGAAATGTCTGCGATATTTTTTAATTGAAGGGCCCTAATTTGTATTGATCCTTGAGTAATGATGCAACAGTTTTGCCGCTGAGTTAAAACCCATTCATTAAGTTCTTCTTCAAGAGCTAGAAACCACGAAGTGTTCCCTGTCCTTGCAAGTTTCATTTTTGACATATCCTTTATTCATTTTGGAATCCTAAACTATAACCTTAATCCTAACCTTAACAATGATGGCGACTTACAAGGGTGACATCGAAGAACACGTCCCAGTGTTCTTCATTTCAACCCATTTTAAATGTATTAATTAAGATATTGTGTTAAAAACATTTAATGATGTAGCAAATTATCTCAGACCTAAGGGTCTTTTATATTTGGACTTGCGCCCTAATAGGCCTATAACCGACTAGGTTGAACAGGACGTGCCTCGCCAAAACATTATTTAAAAAAAAAAAATGATGTAGCAATTTTATATTTGAAGGATACCAATATGTGAGAGGAAGGGCTGCGAGCAACACTGACAACTTTCATATATCTAAATTTTTTTTTTTTTATTCGACTAAGGTAAACAATGGGAATACATTTCTTAATTTATTACTTACTTACTTAGTCATTTCTCTTCTACTGTGAGGTGTAGAGATCTGGAAGAGAGAGCACCATACTATCCTATCAGCTGTCTTCCTCCTGGCCTGGTTCCATTCTAGGCCTCAGTCTTTCAAAGATTGTCTAATGTTGTCCTCCCAGCAGACTCTTAGTCATCCTGGAGGTCTGGATCCCTGGCTCTTAGTTTCCCATGCTTATCGTGGTAGCTGATCTTCTCCCTTTCTGTAGACATGGCCAAACCATCTTAGTTGGGTTCTTGATTTATGCTCAAGTATATACACAGGAGATTGCTGATACCTGATTTTGGCATCATCCCTCTTGTCAACTTATTGTAAACAGAGTAAATGAAAATTTCTAAATTGTGTGTGTGAGCGCATGAGTGCTTGTGTTTGTTATGCTTAGTCCTAAAATAGTAGATTCATCATACTTGTTATGGTGTAAAAGGGGCTGGGATGTGAAAGCTTGGATCGTTTGGGTTCAGGTATAATGCAGTTTTTATTTGACAGTAGTAATAAATATTACTAGAACTACACTACACCTTTACATTCCCACTTTACCTCCATTTCTGTACTTCTGTATGGTGCAGAATGCTGGAGAATAACAGAAAAGGAAATGTCCAAATTAACCTCTTTCCACACATAAAGGAAAATTCTTAGAATTTTTTAGCCGAATACAATCTCCAACCAGGAACAGCTTACACAGTGCAGTCAAAAAGGCATACACACCATCATTTCAGGCAGATGGGACCCTGACACCATCACCAGGACAGCGAAAGAGAGGCAGACCAAGGAAAATCTGGCGGAGAACAGTGGAGGCTGATATGCAAAGAGTTGGGGCACAGCACGAAGGATGGCGACCAACCGAACAAAATGGGGACAGTTTGTTGCTGCCCTACAAGACGCCACAAGGCGTATGGCCACTGGATGCTTTGTCAGTCAGGGACTAAGGATTCAAGAAGATACCTCCACCAGTCATTATATATTCATTTTTGTTCTTGTTAAATACTGTTGTACTATATCGCAAGTTCCCTAGGTCTGTCTATTCTTAACATCTGTTCTTTAGTTATGGATAAGTTGTATGTCTGTAGTCAGATGTGAAACAGAAATCAAGAAGAGAATAGGAATGGCCAAAGCTACATTCAACAACATGAAACATATACTGACATCCAAACAGTTATCTCATAAATTAAAACTGAGAATCATAAAGTGTTATATATATTCTGCATTTCTGTATGGTGCAGAAACATGGACGATGAATAAGCATTTGGAAGAAAGAATTGAGGCTCTTGAAATGTGGATATATAGAAGAATGGGGCGTATCTCATGGAAAGAGATGAAAACAAATAAGGAGGTCCTAGAAAATCTAGGTATGAAAAAAGAACTAATGAGAGAGGTCAAAGTTCGGCAGCTAAAATACTTTGGCCACATAAAAAGGCATAACACCTTGCAGAAGACCATAACAGAAGGGAGAGTTGAAGGCAAACGTGCAAGGGGAAGACAGCGCTATAAGTGGGAAGATAACATCAAGAGATGGACGGGAAAGAGTCTATCAGAGTGTACCACCAAGACAAGAGACAGAAGACGTTGGAGATCCATTACAGCCAACCTTCGTTGTGGAGATGGCAACTGATGATGATGATGAGTCTAATATTTGTCCTGTGTTCCCGTGGGGCCCTGAGGGGACAGATAAAGAATAGGATTACTGTGGCTTCATGTATGTCTTACGAGGCTAGAGTGAGGTTGTACTTGGGGTTGGCAACCTCATCATGTCAAACAAAGTACAACAGAAACTACCATTTACTGTAACAGTTGCCACCAACTGTGAAGTTGGTTAAAATACTTACTTTTATTATACAAGAGCCAAGAAATAGTCTTTCATCTTTTATTTTACTTTCTATTAAAACTTAAGACAGATAACTCAACGAAAAATGTGCTTCAGCTGTGAATCAAACGTGGATCAATTGCTTGAAAGGCAAACAGTGCTGACTGTAAAACCATCAACCTTCTTGATGTGTGTATGTATTTTTGTTTACGCATGCAATCAAATTTTCTCTATTTATTTCTACTCAAGGGGTGTAATTTTTTTCCCTTTGCTTTTAAAGAATTTTAAATTTTAACCTCCCTGCTGCCTATTTTTGCAAGGGATGTAATTTGTCCCTTCTCTCTGCCAAAGGCAACGACCATACCACAAAAAACATGAATCTATTATATGACATTTACTAAAGAATTTCCATTTTTTGTTTTAAAAATTAAATAAGAATACAACTATCTGTTTTCAGATCTAATGTTAAAATGTAATGAGAAGGATTCTTGCCTTAATCATACCTGTCAACCTCCTGAGACAAAAATCTGTACGCTGGACCAAAAAAATCTTTACAAACACCCAAAAATCCTTACGCAAAAAATATATTAATAAATTATACACAATACAGTTTTAAAACGAGAAATGACATATACAAATCTATTAGTGTATTAGCATTTTAATTAGTGTGGTATTCTTCTTCTTTGATCCATAACTGCCAACCGTCAAAGCAGTCAGCAGCCATCACGCCTGGTGGCATCCTGTAGGGCAGCAACAAATTGATTCCACCTTGCTCGGTCGGTGGCCATCCTTCGTACAGTGCCCCAACTCTGTTTCATTCTTTGCATCTTGGCTTCCACAGTTCTCCGCCAAGTTGTTTTTGGTCGGCCTCTCTTTCGCTTTCCCTCGGGGGTCCATAGCATAGCTGTTCTTGTGATGGTAACAGGGTCCTTTTTGAGGACGTGGCGAACCCAGCTCCAGCGTCTGCCAGCTATGATGGTGTGCATGTCCTCCTGGTTACTCCGAATAAGTAGTTCTTGGTTGCTGATGATGTTTGGCCAAAAGATTCGGAGAATTTTCCTTAGGCAGATTGTGAGGAAGGAGGACAGTTTCGACATTTCCTTCTCTGTTACTCTCCAACATTCCGCACCATAGAGAAGCACAGAAAGTACACAGCTCTCATACAGTCTTAATTTGGTGTTTGTGTTGTACTGGGAAGACTTCCAAATGTTGTTGAGAATAGCAAAGGCTGTTCTCGCTTTATTAATTCAGTTGTTAATGTCCTTGCTTGTTCCGCCGTCAGGTGTTACTATGCATCCTAGGTAAGTAAATGTGTCTGTCTGTTCTAACTTCTGGTTCCTTACTGTTATTGGCTCAGGATTGCCCACATTTAGTGCCATGACCTCTGTCTTCTTCAGATTGATGTTCAGGCCAACCTGCTAGCCATACTTATTCAGTCTATCGGTTTTGTCTTGAATGTGTTTATGTGAATGTGCGAGTAGTGCAGTGTCATCTGCATATTCCAGGTCTTCCAGTGTAGAAAATGTTGTCCATCTAATTCCTCTTGGACTGCCCTCTGTTGTCTGGCGCATCACCCAATCTATGGCTGTCAAAAATAATGTTGTTGAGAAGGGGCATCCCTGTCATACTCCTGTTTTCACTTCGAAAGTTACATTACTCAATCCAACACTGCACGTAAAATTAGAATAGAGGCTTTTTATGATGGAAACAATGCGGCTGGGAATTCCATAAGCCCTCAGTATTTTCCATAGGCTGTCCCTGTGTATGCTGTCAAAAGCCTTTTCAAAATCAACAAAGTTAATGTACAGCTGTCTCTGCCATTCTGAGCACTGCTCTATAATGTTCCTGAGGGTGAATATATGATCTACACATCTTCTGTTCTTTCTAAAGCCCGCTTGTTCTTTACTCAGTTTATGGTCAACTGCTTTTGAAATTCTCTGAGAGGAGAGTAATTCCTCTCCAGTTGTTGCAGTCTGTAAGGTCACCCTTCTTGGGCAATTTGACAATTATTCCTTTACTCCACTCTGTTGGTGTTGTCTCAGTTTCCCAGACTTGTGCAAATAGTGGTTCTAATAGTTCTGCTGCTAGTTCAGGGTCTGCCTTGAATAACTCAGCATTTAGGTTGTCATGACCAGGCACTTCTACATTTTTTAACCCTTTGATAGCTGTGATGATTTCTTCTTTCCGTGGAATGTCTGTATTTACGTCTAAGTCACTTTCAGCCTCAGGAACATTCATCTGAGTCTCTTCTTCTTCTTCTTCTTCCATCCTTAGCCACCGACCGTCAAAGCAGTCAGTGGCCATTACGCCTAGTGGCGTCTTAGGGCAACAGCAGATAGGTTTTCTTTGCCATTGTTTCCCATCACGCCTATTGGCGTCTTTAGGGCAACGGCAAATCAATCCATTTGCTGTTGTTTCCGTAATCGAAGTGACTGGCAAACGGGTGATCAGCCCGTTGGTCATCTGAGTCTCTGATGGTTCCTTATTCAGTGTTTCTCTGAAGTGCTCTGCCCATCTTGTTTCCTGCCCCTGTGCTGTGGTGATGAGATTTCCTTGCTTGTCTCTTACTAACGTTATGTTGTTTGCACCTCGTTTTCCACTGATAGTTTGAGTTATTTTATAAACTGTGCATTGTTCATTTCTCAGTGCTGCCTCTTCTACCTGTCTTACAAGGTCATCCAGAAATGTCCTTTTGTTAGCACGGGTTTGACGTTTTACTTCCTTGTCCAGCTGACTGTACTGTTCACTATATATTGCCTTTAATCTGGGAGACTTAGCTTCTGTTTTCTTTCTTTTCATTTCCTTTCTCTTCACTATGGTGTTTAGCGTTTCTGGTGTTATCCAGTCTTGGCTCTTTCCTGGAATCCCAAGCATGACTTGCTGCTTTCCTTGTATATTGTTGAGGTGGTGTTGAATTTCTGGTCGACATCATCGGTCTCTGTTCTTTCCTGGCTTTTGGTAGTCTGATATCGTCTCTTTACTTCGACCATGAAAGCTTTTCTGGTGAGAGGGTCCTTAAGTTTCGTGATGTTATATCTTTTCTGTTTGACTGCAACTGGTCGAGCAGCTCTGAGTTTCACCTTCAGTCTTGCTACTACTAGGTGATGATCACTTCCCACATCTGTGCCTCTCTTACTTTCACGTCTTGTAGTGCATGTCTCCATCTGCCATTGATCATTATGTGATCTATCTGGTTTCTGTCTCGTCCGTTTGGTGATTCCCATGTTAACTTGTGCATTTTTGTGTGGAAAAAGTGTTCCTCCAATGACCAGGTTGTTAATACTGTAGAAGCTTATTAATTTGTCCCCATTCTCATTTACTGTTCCGCTACCGCATTTCCCCATTACTCTTTCGTTATAATTATTGTGTGTTCCAACTTTCGCATTTAGGTCTCCCATTACTATAATAAGATCGTAGCTGGGTGCAGTTTCCATGTCCTTTTGTACCTGTTGATAGAACTCGTCCTTGATCTCTTCATTGCTGTCGTTTGTTGGTGCATAGCATTGTATGATTGTGGTGTTGGTGAATCTCCCTCTCAGTCTTGCTCTTATCAGTCTGTTGTTGATGGGTTTCCATTCCAGTAAAGACCTTTCCATTCCTTTCTTCAGGATAATGGCTACACCTTCGTTGCGCTGACCATCCTCTCTACCAGAATAAAGTACTGTTTCCCCTGTAGCTGTTTTTATTCTCCCCATCCCTGTCCATCTACTCTCGCTTATTCCCAGGATATGTAATTTGTAGTTCCTCATCTCTGCTGTGATTTGTCTCAGCTTTCCTGCCTCATTCATAGTTCTGACATTCCAAAAACCAATTCTGGTTTTGTGTTTTGCGGTCAGGGCATCCGTTTTCATGCCAGTGGCTTCCTTTCGGCTTTCACCACTGTCAGCCATACGAGCCTGTGTGTTATAAAACATGCTAATAGTCTCATGCTGTTCTTTACATATTAAAAACTTAGTGATCGTGAGGTACTATTCTTTCAATGCACAGTGTTTTGTATTATAATCAACACATGCACTTTTAGCACTTTGCAGAATTGCATTTGTGGGCTTAAAGTCTGCACAGCATGTATCAATGTTAATCTTACACTGTAAAAAAGAAGGGAGTGTGTCTGCATTCATGGACCTCCTGCAGTCTGTGTGGACTTTTTAATTGAAAAATAAAGCAGCAAAGTTTACGCAAACAAACTTCTTTTCTAGTTATGTAGGGCCGACACAGAATATTATGACATTAATTTATTGGAAATATTTAAATGATCAAAATATAACTGGAAAGATTAAGAGAACAACAAAAAAAAAAAAAAAAAAAAAAAAACATACAATAAAGCAAAGCAAACAGCTAACAGCAACAACAACAAAAAATGTAACAAATTATGAACAGAATATCAAATCTAGGAAGAAAAAGTAGCACCAAAAATTTACAAAATTATTTAAAAGTTGGTAGCCTAGACCAGTGATAATAGATTGCCACTTTATTAAAAAAATAAAGCAGCGAATCTCGACCACTGAAATAAAGTAGGTAGGCCCACTCAATGCAAATAAACTTTATTTTTCTACTTTTGTAGGGCCTACACAAAATTTTATGACATTAATTTATTGGAAATATTGAAATGGTCAAAATATAACTTGAAAGATTAAGAGAACGACCAAAATAAAATACAACGAAGCAAAGCAAAGCAACAGCACAAAATTAACTAAATTGTGAACAGAATATTAATATAGGAAAAAAAATGTAGTACCAAAAATTTACAAAATTATTATTTAAAAATTGATAGCCCAGACCAGTGATAATAGATCGCCGCTTTATGAAAAATAAAGCAGTGAATCTTGATCGCCGGAATAAAGTAGGCCTACTCAATGCAAACAAACTTTTTTTTTTTAGTTATGCAGGGCCTACACAGAATATTATGACATTAATTTATCGGACATATACTGAAGGGCAAGATATAACTGGAAAGATTAAGACAGCGATTAAATTGCAACAAAGCAAAACAACAGCAATATTTAACCAAGTTATAGGTACTTAGCTTTTTTAGGTACTTAGCTTTTTTTAAACAAATTGGCGTCGAAGTGTTTTGGCAAGCGTGGCTGTTACAGGTAACTTTAAAAATACGTCATGTCACGCTGAAAGCCGAAAGTGTTTGAGGCCGAATTCAAAGTTTTGGCCAAATTGTTGGATATAAAAGGATTTGATTGGTTGCTGCGAGAGACTTCAGTTTAAAAACAGACGCCAAGATTCCCGGAATAAAAAAATTGGTTTAAAAAAAAACCTGGGTTAGAAAATATTTTCTGATTTAAAATTTTAAAAAACTTGGATTGGAAAATATTTTTAGAACTTTTTTTTTTTTTTGGGAGGGAGGAAAAATCTTCGTACAATGAATCTGTACGACCGTACACTGCTAAAAGTATCAAAAATACGTACATTGTACGAAAAATTCATACAGGTTGACAGGTATGCTTAATATCTGGAGTAAGAGACACTATATCAATCAATCAATACCAGTGTGTTACCGGGGCCTGAAAGGGGAGCAAAGAATAGTAACACTGTAACCTACCATGCATGTCATAAAAAGCGACTAAGGAGGGTTGGGCATAGGGCTGGTTACCCCCATCCCGTAAAATAACTTTTTACCAAAAAATTTCAACAAACATGGAGAAGAAGAGACACTATATATCCTAATTATAACCCATCACAGGTTGAATGTCTTGGATTATGGATGCAAGTCATGGGCAGTGACTACAACCCACAAAAGCCAGATCCAAACCTCAGAAATGAGGTATCTGAGGAAGGTGGTTGAAGTAATAAGAAGTTACACGGTCTGCAACCAGACGATATGTCATGGCCTCAAAACAGCCCCTACAGACCCAAGTGGAATGGTCCCAATTACAATGGTTTGGCCATGTCTGCAGAATGGGAGAAGATCGGCTACCACGGCAAATATGGGAAATCAAGAACTAGGGATTCAGACCTTCAGGATGACCCAGAGTCTGCAAGGAGGATAACATTAGACAATCTCTGACGAATAGATTGGAACCAGGCCAGGAGGAAGACCACCGATAGTATAATATGGTGCTCTCACTAGCAAACCTATACACCCCAGGGTAAAAGAGGAACGGTTAATTAAGTAAGTAAGGTGGAATGGACATTTTTCTTGAAAAAAACAAAACATGCCTATGAGACAGCTTGTATTAATAATAAAACGTACCATGAAATCACTGACAGAACAGACAGGTTGTTTTGCACAGCCGAAACATTCAAAAGAAGTTATATTTTATGATGGCTATTATTCTCATTTTAAAAGGTTCCTGTGCTAACTGTATGCACCTAAATTTTAAATGCTGGCAGGAGAGGTCTAGTCTGAAATTTCTATAGTTTAAAAGTTATTCCTGTTTTTCCCCTGCTGTTGCCAAAAGATCTACCAACTCAATCACTGGGATCTATCAGTATCAACTGATTGCCAACCCCAGGTGTAGTGAGTACAGTGCAGTTGTGATTTACATGATCTAAATTCACGCAGATTTGAAAACAAAACAATGCTGGGATAAAATGTGAAAAAGATCACTACTTTCATTTTTTAAATTACTCTTACTTATGTTCTATTGATTAACATTCTAATTTCATGTTTTTATTTAAAATTTCTTATGTTCTATTGATTTAACATTCTAATTTCATGTTTTTATTTAAAATTTCTTATGTTCTATTGATTAACATTCTAATTTCATGTTTTTATTTAAAATTTCTTATGTTCTATTGATTAACATTCTAATTTCATGTTTTTATTTAAAATTTCTTATGTTCTATTGATTAACATTTGTACTTAATTTTTATAGAGAAAATAATCTTAGTTTATGCAAATTTCAATTTGGTTGGGTTTGGGTTTAAGGACTATCTTCATTGCACACTGACAACTCCATCAAATCTCTGATCACCTACCGTAGATCACACAAGGAGGATGTCAACACAATGCATGAACTCCGCAGCACCGTCGAGGATCCCAGTGTGTGCATATAGGAATCACACATTCTATAAATATATTTGTGGTTTTAAATTTAATTTTAAATTTTAAATCTCAAATTACATACATGCATGCCTCTGAAATAATTATGTAATAAATAGTATGATTTCAAAATCAAATAACACTGTCGTATACCGTACTTTCTCAGTGGCCACTTTCTATTCTAAATTATTTTTATTTATAATTTTGAATTTAGCTTGGCATCCCGGTTAATCCACATCCCAGTTAATGCGATACCAAATAATCAAAGAGGCAAATTTGAAGAAGCATCACTCCAGTTGCAGCGTACATAATTGTGAACAGAAAATGATCTTAGTTAATGCAAATCACAAATCATGCACATGCATGCTTCTGAAACATAAACCTCACGTAAATCGCAATCACACTAAACTATTATTTATTAGTTTTAATCATTGGTTGCAGGGGGTTGAAGTAAAATGCCAAAAGAAGAAGAAAGACAACTCAGCTTAACTGTGCAGTAATAATACCTTTCTCAGAATTATGTTATGAATATTTCCATTATGTCTTTCCTGAAACGGTAGACATTTGCTAGTCTCAGCTGAAATATCTTTCTTGGGCGATACATTTTTCCAAACTTATTTCCAACAGCAATAATTTATGATTCTGTATTTTCAGGACTCTGGTGGTCAACTGTCATGTCCATACTGAGAAGGTGGTTGTCAGACACAAGACTAGCATCAAGAACCAGGAAGTAAATGTTGGACAGGTCACCAACCTCGCTCTTAATAACAGCTCAATCAATACTTACAACAGTGGGCCAAACAACTACAACAATGGGTCGAACTCTGATACTGATGATGCTTCTGATGGTCATGATTGTTGTGGTTGTTCTCAAGATGGTAGCGTTGGGAATAGTATTTGTTCTCACATACAAGACAGCAGTTTTGGTGATTGTGCTATTTCTCATATACAAGACAGCAGTTCTGGTAATGGTGCTTGCTATTTCTCATATACAAGACAGCAGTTCTGGTAATGGTGCTATTTCTCATATACAAGACAGCAGTTCTGGTAATGGTGCTATTTCTCATATACAAGACAGCAGTTTTGTTAATGGTGCTATTTCTCATATACAAGACAGCAGTTTTGTTAATGGTGCTATTTCTCATATACAAGACAGCAGTTTTGTTAATGGTGCTATTTCTCATATACAAGACAGCAGAGTTGGTAATTGCAATGCTATTTCTTGCATGAAAATAAGCAGTGATGGAAGACAGAATACAGATTATTGTGTGAACAATCACAGTGGTTGGGCAGGTAAACGAGAGATTTTGGTATCCAGCTATTTGTGACATGGAAATCATTATCACCCTTCAGATCTTCGACACACTTACATACCTAGGATGCATAGTAACACCAGATGGCAAAACAAGAAAAGTCATCAAGAACAGAATGAATAAAGCGAGAACAGCTTTTGTTAGTCTCAAAAACATCTGCAAGTCTTCCCAGTACAGCACAAACACCAAATTAAGATTATATGAGAGCTGTGTACTTTCTGTATCTCTCTGTGGAGCAGATTGCTGGAGAATAACAGAGCAGGAAATGTCAAAACTGTCCTCCTTGCAGACAATCTATCGAAAGAAAATTCTCAGAATCTTTTGGCCGAATAATATCACTAACCAAGAACTACTTACTCGGAGTAACAAAGAGGACATGCACACCATCATAGCTGGCAGACGCTGGAGCTGGGTTGGCCACGTCCTCAGAAGAGACCCCGATGCCATCACAAGAACAGTTATGCTATGGACCCCCAAGGAAAGCGAAAGAGAGGCCGACCAAAAACAACTTAGCTGAGAACTGTGGAGGCTGAGATGCAAAGAATGAACCAGAGCTGGGCACTGTACGAAGGATGGCCGCCGACCAAACAAAGTGGAAGCAGTTTGTTGCTGCCTTACAAAACGCCACCAGGTGTGATGGCCACTGACTGCTTTGACAGTCGGCAGCTAAGGATCAAAGAAGAAGAAGAAGATCTTCGACAGATACACACCTGACACTTCTGTTGTGTACACAGCTACAAATAAAGCACTTTAAAGAATACCTGAGATCAGTTAACACTCTTCAGCTACTCAAGGAGCATAGGCCTTCAACTAACACATGCCAAGTTGTCCTGTCACATGACATCAGCTCAAGGTCTTTCTAAGTCTTTCTCATCATTTTACTTTCTGTCTCCAGTTCTCTTCTCCATGTGTTTATTTGGTTTACCTGTTTCCAGTTCTCTTCTCCGTGTGTTTATTTGGTTTACCTCTGTCTCCAGTTCTCTTCTCCATGTGTTTATTTGGTTTACCTCTGTCTCCAGTTCTCTTCTCCGTGTGTTTATTTGGTTTACCTCTGTCTCCAGTTCTCTTCTCCGTGTGTTTATTTGGTTTACCTCTGTCTCCAGTTCTCTTCTCCGTGTGTTTATTTGGTTTATCTCTGTCTCCAGTTCTCTTCTCCGTGTGTTTATTTGGTTTACCTCTGTCTCCAGTTCTCTTCTCCATGTGTTTATTTGGTTTACCTCTGTCTCCAGTTCTCTTCTCCGTGTGTTTATTTGGTTTACCTCTGTCTCCAGTTCTCTTCTCCATGTGTTTATTTTGTTCACCTCTGTCTCCAGTTCTCTTCTCCGTGTGTTTATTTGGTTTACCTCTGTCTCCAGTTCTCTTCTCCGTGTGTTTATTTGGTTTATCTGTCTCCAGTTCTCTTCTCCGTGTGTTTATTTGGTTTATCTGTCTCCAGTTCTTTTCTCCATGTGTTTATTTGGTTTACCTCTGTCTCCAGTTCTCTTCTCCGTGTGTTTATTTGGTTTATCTGTCTCCAGTTCTCTTCTCCATGTGTTTATTTGGTTTATCTGTCTCCAGTTCTCTTCTCCATGTGTTTATTTGGTTTATCTGTCTCCAGTTCTCTTCTCCATGTGTTTATTTGGTTTACCTCTGTCTCCAGTTCTCTTCTCCGTGTGTTTATTTGGTTTATCTGTCTCCAGTTCTCTTCTCCATGTGTTTATTTGGTTTATCTGTCTCCAGTTCTCTTCTCCGTGTGTTTATTTGGTTTATCTGTCTCCAGTTCTCTTCTCCGTGTGTTTATTTGGTTTATCTGTCTCCAGTTCTCTTCTCCGTGTGTTTATTTCTCTTTTATCTGTCTCCAGTTCTCTTCTCCGTGTGTTTATTTGGTTTATCTGTCTCCAGTTCTCTTCTCCGTGTGTTTATTTGGTTTATCTGTCTCCAGTTCTCTTCTCCGTGTGTTTATTTGGTTTATCTGTCTCCAGTTCTCTTCTCCGTGTGTTTATTTGGTTTATCTGTCTCCAGTTCTCTTCTCCGTGTGTTTATTTGGTTTATCTGTCTCCAGTTCTCTTCTCCGTGTGTTTATTTGGTTTATCTGTCTCCAGTTCTCTTCTCCGTGTGTTTATTTGGTTTATCTGTCTCCAGTTCTCTTCTCTGTGTGTTTATTTGGTTTACCTCTGTCTCCAGTTCTCTTCTCCGTGTGTTTATTTGGTTTACCTCTGTCTCCAGTTCTCTTCTCTGTGTGTTTATTTGGTTTACCTCTGTCTCCAGTTCTCTTCTCCGTGTGTTTATTTGGTTTATCTGTCTCCAGTTCTCTTCTCCGTGTGTTTATTTGGTTTACCTCTGTCTCCAGTTCTCTTCTCCATGTGTTTATTTGGTTTACCTCTGTCTCCAGTTCTCTTCTCCGTGTGTTTATTTGGTTTACCTCTGTCTCCAGTTCTCTTCTCCGTGTGTTTATTTGGTTTACCTCTGTCTCCAGTTCTCTTCTCCGTGTGTTTTCGATCTTCCTCTGTCAGTCTTACTTTGGGGATTTCCAGCACAAGGACTGTCTTGTAATACTATCATCAGGTGTCCTCAGTGTGTTTCCTATCCATCCCCAGCACCTTTTTCTCATCTCATGTGTCACTGGCTCTTGTCATTCAGTCCTTCTGTTCTATTCAAGCACTCATTCATGAAAGTCTGTGACTTTTTGGTTGCTGTTTTGTTCTCCATGTTTCACGGCCATACAATAGAACTGGCTTTGGCATCTGAGTTGCCGACTCTTATTTTTTGTGTTGGGCTTGATTTCTTCTTTCCTAGTGCAATGAAAGCTACTCTTACCTTGTGTATTCTGTTATTTTGTGATATCACTGTCTGTCCCTCCAACTGAATAACATTTCTGGCAAGATATTAGAGACTCACATCTTGTTCTCTTGTTTTTAAGGCATTAGCTAACACCATCAGATATGAAGTCGGCAGTAAACTGAAGATCAAGCCTTGAATCATATTTTACAGATCCACGTCTGTATCGTTTTATCCGAAATCCTTTGGGATAGTTGTATTTTGGGAACTGGAGTTTTTCGGTTTCTAGATGTCATCCAAATAGCCCAAAGTTGCCAAAAGTGTGTTTGAAAAGTCGGCCAAAATGTGTTTGAAAATTGCCAAAGGTAGCCCAGAGAAACTTTCAATTTTCAGAATATTTCGGTTTTTGGATGAAGGGACCTCTACACCTCTCGGTAGAAGGGGAACGACTAAGTAAGTTAGGATGAAGGGATATGGACCTGTATTTCCAAAATTTGTCTCTTCGGACAAAAGATTATCAAGAGACTAGGCGACTTCCATCTTGTTACGATTAACAGTACTTCGGTGACTGTGTCTAGCAATCAAAATTGCATGTAAAAAGTTCTCATAAAGATATTGAAGACACGCACTTGTTGTTCTCTTGTTACTGGTTGAAAGCTAAAGGTAGCCCCATAGTAGATGGTGCTGTAGAGGAATGAAGTGTTAGAGACTTCACTATTTATAGATCCAGCTTTGGGAAAGGGGGGGGGGGACCCAGTTCCGTTCCTTACTGCACTTGTTTTCCCTAATTCAAGAAGCACCCATTTACAGCTGGGTAGACTGGAGTGTGAACCTACCAGGTTTCAAACCTCTGCCAATTTGACGCACATTGGAAGGTCTTCCCTTTATATTTTTTAACATTATTCTAGTTATGTATACTTTTGATAGTTTTCTATATATGTGTATGAGAACATTCTAGCTGCGTATGGATTTACCAATCAAAGTAGTTAGAAAGATCACATATTATATATCAGCTGCTGTTACGCACGGATCATTATTATTTTTCGTTTGTATAAACATTTTTTCATATGTATGATCATTTTTTTGACTGAAGTGTGTATTATGTTTTCTATGGTCAAAGGGACATAATCCGAGTTATCGAAACTACAATTTGTTAGGAGTTGCCTTCTCTTGTATAGAGACACGTTCGGTCTATAATTTCTTGAACGAAGCGTGACCACATCTCCTTATTTGGTAGTATCAGTCAACTATGGTAGATGTCTGAAACCTTTCTTAACGCTTCTTTTCATGACCATAAAAGGCGCGACTGTGTAAGACTTTTATCTCGAATGTTCTTCGAATCGTCTTATTGTGAACGGCAACTCAGAGATTGTCGTTCTGCGCATGTCAAACCGGGAGTTCGTTCTGTGTGTTCCGCCCAGTTGGGGCAGTTTAGAAATGGTTTAAGAAGCGAGCAGACGCAACTGCGTCTTGTGATTCTCTGAGGGAAATACAGTGTCTTAGTGAGTTAGTTAGCTAACTAGACTATTTCCCAGTATTATGCAGCCTGCCTGGAGGCATATGTTCATGGTTGATTTTCCGAAATAAGGTAATTCCTCTTGTATCGAACTTTATGCTATCGTCTAGAGGTTCGTCATTTTGTCGCCTATTTGCTCGCCTGTGTGATGCAAAATGGAGAGGTACTTTGACTAGGATTAAGTCACCAGTATCTGTATACCTGAACTAGTTAAATATATATGGGTCGCTCTAGACCAACAAGACTGTTGTCTGTGTTCCAGGATTCGTTATATCAGAGATCACGTCCAAGTCAGATGGTTAGACTTAGGAACATTATAAAGGTCGAGCTGACCTGTAGCCCATGTATGCTATTCACGTGCAGACAGTGAACGGACTTATTGTATACAACTGATCTGCTAGCATCAGAATGGGAGCATTTATTATTGTTTATGAACATTGAAGATCTGTAGCTGACACTGTTGCAGAAGTTATAGAAATTATTATTATTTATACAGCTTCACGAACTAGCACTCGATGATTGATGAATTTCTGAATCTATTGAACTGTGATGTCTTATGACGCATATATACAACAGCTATCATTGCTGACTACAGAAATTGTTTTCAATGTGCCATATCATCTTGCTGAACTCGTTAACCATGTTGATGTCATAAGTATCATGACTGTTTTGTGGCGTGCAATAAATGAAAGAAACTTATACAACGAAGTTACCCTTTCTATGACTCTACACGTCATGTTGCCTGTGTGATAACCCATTGAACTGTTCCACTACCACATACACAGCAACATCCTAAATCAGAGAAGACACCTACATCTTACACTTTAACACCAGGTGTCGATAAGGGTGGCAAGTTACCACTTCAGCACAAATCCACCCTTATCATTTTTGGTGGCCAGAGCTGGTTCTATCATCTGATATTTTGGCGCACCATATCATTTTTGGTGGCCATAGGTTGGTTCACTCTGATTCCAGCTATCAAGGGGGTCAGCAAACCCAGACATCATCATCATACTAGATACAACTACAGCATCAACTACCACCTTACAAGAAATTTTATTGAAAGTATCCGGATTTTCTGACAGTTGCTGATTTTGAAACTACCCGGCGCTGCTCGGCAATATTGAAGTTTATGTAAAATTAGAAGGACAAGTACCGAGCGAATGGATTTCCTGATCTGGTGAAAAGAAGGACAAGTGCCGTAACAACTGTTCCGGTCTCAGGGGTACTGTTGCGGGTTCAGAAGGTCAAGTGCCGGTTAAATCAATTTAGAAGATTCAGAAGGTCAAGTGCCGTAACAACTGTTGCAGTATTAGAAGCTCATTTCCTTCGTCATGGCTGTTTATGGGAGCAGAAGTTAATCAACGTTGGATCATTATCCTCAGAATGCTGATTACATCCTGTTCTGCACCGTGCTGACGCTGGATTTATAGAAGTTAAGTGGCCTGTTTTGTTTGTGAACTGTGCCCTTATGTTCTAACTGAGCCTTCTGTACTTTCACACTTTCTCCTATTGTTTTCATGATACATGTTTATATGTTATATGTTATTTGTTATTTGTATATTTATATGTTTATATTTCAGCGGGTTTTCTCGGTTGGGCGGAGTCTTACAGTAGAAGATACCACGTCACAGAGGTTCTACTGTTAGCGTTTTCGTTAGGGACTGTGCGAATTTCCTACAGTGAAATTTGCTAGCGACAATCGTTGCTATATCTGTTTAGTTGTGACGAGTTGTGCTTTATTTTTGTTTCTTGTATATATATATTTTTTTTCTTTTTTCTTCTCTCTCTTTCTTTGTGTTTTTAGTTTCGATTTCGATTGTTTGTATTTGTAGGTCTCCCCTTTGCTATTATTCAGTTCTTTACGTATATTTTTGTGTATACACTGTAGCGTCATTTGTTAGTCATATCTTCGCATATTTCTTTTTAGTTTTGCTGTTTGTGTATTTGACTTATGCGAATGTTTTCGTATTGTTTGATCTTTGTTGATTGTTTACATTGACTCTGATCTTTGTTATTGTTTACATTGACTCTGATCTTTGTTATTGTTTACATTGACTCTGATCTTTGTTGTTGTTTACATTGACTTTGATCTTTGTTATTGTTTACATTGTTGATGACCTTTGTTATTGTTTACATTGTCTTGTTATTGTTTACATAGTTCTTGCATAGTTAGCTTTCACTATTGTTGATATATGCTCATGCACTATTGGTCTATAGTGCACTTATCATAACAAACTGGTGTTTTTTGCTTATGCACTATTGTAGTGCAGTTATGATAAATAACTGATGATTATGCACTGATTTGGGTAGTGCACTGTTAATTAAGAGGTGACTTGTGATATTATTATACATTTGATAATACAAGTTGGTGTCAACTCCTGTTTCCCACAGAGATTGGGTTCAACATAGAAATTATACAAGAACTTTATTAAGTCTTGTTGCTATTTAACATTGAAATAAGATAATTAATTATTTCAGGTTCTGTACTCACATTTTGGACATCATGTCTACATTTGAGTACTTTATTGAGCAGGGTAAAGCCCTTGGGAAGACAGGTGATAAATTAGAAGAATTTGCGACTGTTCAATATGCCAAGGCATTGAAGTCGGAAGAAAAGAAAATGAAAGAACAAACTGAACAAAAGAGAATAGAGGCTGAAATAGAACAAAAGAAACTGCAGATGCAGGTGGAGGAAAAAAGATTTCAAATGGAAAAACAAAAAAGAGAAGCAGAATCTCAGGAGAAGAGGCCCAGGCTGAAGCTGAAAATAAGAGACTTGAAAAAGAAGCTGAAAATAAGAGACTTGAAATAGAGGCTGAAGGAAAAAAGTTACAGGCCCAGGCTGAAGAAAGAAAGTTACAGGCTGAGGCTGAAGAAAGAAGGTTACAAAGAGAGGCTGATGAGAGAAAAGCAAAAATGGAACATGATGAAAAAATCTTAGCTTTAGAGTTAGAGAAGTTAAAGTTATTGAACACTGGTAATGCTAATGATGCAAATAAGGTGTCAAATAAGACTAATGCTAAGGATTTCAAGCTTAATCTACCAGCATTTAATCCCTCAATCGATGATATAACATTTTATCTAGATAGATTTGAAAGTGCATGTAATGTGCATAATATAGATAAAACATTATATGTGTATCATCTGTCCAAGATACTTAGAGGTGATGCTTTGACTTTGTTGAGTATGGTAGATGTGCCTGACAAAAACAACTATGAGGTTGTCAGGGCGGCATTGTTAAAGAAGTACCAACTTAACGAGGACGGATATCGTCTTAAATTTAAAACCATGTTACCAGAAACTGGAGTTGAATTCTCTGAATTCATCTCAGGCATCCGTCTTACTTTTTTACGATGGGTTGAGTTGTCTAAGACAGAAAATACATTTGAAGCTCTTATGGATTTACTACTTAGAGATAAGGTTATGTCTTCTGTTAATGAAGCTTTTCTATCTTTTCTTCATGAGCGTAAGCCTAAAAACATAAAAGAAATGGAAGAATACTGTAGCCAGTATGTTACTGCGCATCCGCACATAACCATTAGTAACTCTAAGGTGAAAGAAGGTCTGCCAGTTGCTTCGGCAGCACCTTATGGCCCAAATTTTATGCGTAAATTTCAGGGTAGCCAGAAAAATTTCAATAAAAAGAGTAATCGTAATTATGCCCAGAACCATAGTGATCAATTCCAGGGTGATTCTTCTTCCCAGAACTGGAGACAACCTAATACTACACGTTATTCTACTCCGGTTAACTTTAGAAATTTTCACAAAGGTAATCGGTATAGAGGAAAATATTTTATGCAGAGACCTCAATACCAAGATAATAGAGGTTCTCAACAGCATAGAGATAGTAATGACAGTTATGGAAACTGGAACTCAAACCAGGATAAAAATTACAGTAGGGACTTTAATGATAATTGCAGAGGCAATAATGGTCGCGGTAGATCGCAACATAAGAGAAAAAGATATCAACAGACAAACTCTGTTCAACAAGAATCTCAGGGAGCAGATAAACAGGTTAATAATGATAAAGACCATAATGCTATCGGATGCTCATCTTTTGATTTTGGTAGGGCAAATAAATGTATCCAATGCAGTACTTTATTTGATCCGAAAACCGTTAGTACTTTAAGCTGTGGTCATCCTTTGCCCGCTCTTCCTGCTAATGTTGCTCATGATGGGAGAGGTTCTCTTATATTACATAAGGGGCTAGTAAATAGTAATCCAGTCTCAGTGTTGTTTGATTCTGGATGTACTACTGTCGGCGTTAGGCAATCTCTTGTAGATCCATCCTGTGCTACAGGAAAAGTCATCAAATGTGTCACATTTGGTGGCACGTTAGAAAAGTATCCTACTGCTATAATACACATTGCTACTCCTTTCTTCACGGGAGAGGTCCACGCGTGTCTACTTCCAAACCCTATTGCGGACCTTATTATTGGTCGTATTCACGGAGTTAGGGAATGTACCCCACAGCAGATTGCTGTTTGGGAAGAGCAAAACATTGAAGCTACCAATGCGGTGGTCACAAGAGCACATGCTCTGGATCCACCTCAAACTTCATTAACTAATAATGATGAAGTAAATGACCAAGATAGTCACTTGACTATTACACGTGACTCATTTATCAAATTGCAAGAAGAAGATCCTTCTTTACAAAAATTCTTCATTCTAGCAAAAAAAAGGTGATCCTAATCAGAACACTAATAGGAAATCTTGGATTTCTATGAAGAACGGCGTACTTGTACGTATGGTACAAGACTCGACTACGTCCACTCATTCACAAATTCTTGTGCCTAAGAGCATGAGATTGCAAATATTGCAACATGCTCATGACTCGCAATGTGCTGGACATATGGGTTTTTCCCGTACAAAGTCGAGGGTTCTTGCGGCTTTCTTTTGGCCATTTGTGAGCAAGGACATACGAATGTACTGTCGCTCTTGCAAAGTATGTCAGGAGGTCAAATCTAAAGGACCACGACATGCTGCGCCTATCCAGGCTGCTGACATTCCTATTCGCCCTTTTCAAAAAATGGCAATAGATATTATCGGTCCTTTTAGAATTAAGTCGGCTAGAGGACATCAATTTATCCTTACATGTGTCGATATGTGCACACGTTGGCCAGAGGCAATACCTCTCAAGAGCATCTCAACTGCTGATATCGCAGACGCTCTTTGGCTGATATTTTCTCGCTTGGGTTTTCCCGGAGAAATATTGTCAGACCATGGCACTCAACTTATATCAGACACTATGTCACAGGTAATGTCTATGCTACACATTAAAAGGTCTCTCAGCAGTATCTATCACCCAATGTCTAATGGGTTGGTCGAACGTTTAAATAGGACTCTGAAAACTTTACTTGGTAAAATAACTGAGGATCATCCTCAGGATTGGGACAGGGTCTTACCCGCGGCTCTCTTTGCGTATAGAGAGGTCCCCAATGAACATACGGGGTTTTCCCCTTTTGAACTTGTCTTTGGCGCGCAACCGCGCGGCCCTATGTCTTTACTTCACGATCTAATCACTGCCGATAATATTAGCGATGAGACTCAATCTTCTTATGAGTACGTCATTGCTCTTAGGCAAAAGATCATCGAGGCATGCAAACTAGCAACTTCGTCTTCAGAATTTGCTAAAGAAAAGGCAAGGCAGTTTGCAAATAAGAATAGATGTCTACGACAACTTTGTCCAGGTGACAAAGCTCTCGTTCTACTTCCTTCAAGGGAGAACAGACTTCTAATTGCATGGAAAGGTCCATATGCAATAGTCTCCAAAATTTCTGATGTCGACTATGTTGTCGATATTGATGGAAAGCATAAAACTTTCCACATAAATATGCTCACAGAATTTTATGAAAGACCTGACTATTTGCAGCCTATTTTCCAGGCTACGGACAATTCACAAGCAACTCGTGGTCAGTACTCATCTCTGTCAGTTATACAGGATGAGGAAACTACTTTTTCTGATGTCAATCTTCCTCTTTCTATGGTCCCACTTTATTCTACGGAATCTTGGAAAAACGTGACCGTTTCTCCAAATCTTTCCGCTGAGGAACATCGACAAGTTTCTTCGATGTTGCAAACATTTCAGGATGTTCTTACAGACATCCCGGGACACACACATGTCATAGAACATGACATTGTGCTAACTGATCACAATCCTATCAGAGTCAGACCATATCCAATACCTATTCATTTCCAGTCTCAAGTCGAAAAAGAGTTGGATGAAATGATACGTTTGGAAATCATTGAACCATCCACTTCAGCATACTCTTCGTCTATGGTTATTGTTCGAAAGAAGGATAATAACATTCGCATTTGCGTAGATTATCGCAAATTGAACCAAGTTACGAAGTTCGATGCTGAACCTATGCCTTCATTAGAAGAGCTACTCAATAAACTTTCTAATTCTAGATTCTTTACCAAACTAGATTTGTCTAAAGGTTATTGGCAAGTCCCGCTAACTGAACGTGCCAAACCTTTTACAGCTTTTTCTACACCTAGGGGTTTATTCCAATGGAATTTCATGCCTTTTGGTCTTATGAACGCCCCTGCTACATTCGTACGCATGATGCGGCGAATTCTCGCATATCGTACAGATGTCATAGCATACCTAGATGATATCTGTCTATTCAGTGATTCTTGGGAAGATCACTATTTGGGTTTATACGAATTACTGTCTACTCTTCGCGAGTATAACTTGACTGCAAAACCCTCTAAAGCCTTTATAGGATTTAGCGAGATTTCTTTCCTAGGTCATCGGGTTGGTCATGGTCTTTTAAAGACAGAGGACCACAATGTTTCAAAAATACTTAACATTTCGGTCCCTAAGACGAAGAAACAAGTAAGGAGTCTATTAGGTTTGATTCAATTCTACGGACGATTCATTCCGAATCTGTCCTCCATTATGGCACCGCTTTCTACTTTATTGAAGAAAGGGTCGCCTAATCTGATCCGCTGGTCTAAAGAATGTCAATCCTCATTGGACCAGGTTAAAGCCCTATTTTCATCTCCACCTATTCTTAAGTTACCTACTATTGAGAAGACTTTTGTTCTTCGAAGTGACGCCTCGTCAACAGGGATTGGGGCAGCACTAATGCAGGAGTATTCTGATACTTTGCATCCGGTGATGTATATCTCTAGGAAATTAAACGCTGCAGAAAAGAATTACTCGGTTTTAGACCGTGAGTTATTGGCTATGGTATGGTCTATTCTGAAGTTACAAAGATTTCTTCTAGGCGCACATTTCATTGTGGAAACCGACCAGAAAGCGCTTACTGCTATTCAGAGCAAAAACTTGAAGAGCTCGAGGTCCACTCGTTATGCCATAGCTCTTCAACCATTTCATTTCTCGGTTCGAGCTATCCGTGGTTCGGATAATGTAATGGCAGACATTCTGTCCAGATGTCCACACGATTCCACATGATTCTTCTGTCATATATATATATTTCCTGATATACAGTCCAATGTTATAATGACATGTTAGTAGATTTTGTCTCACTTTTTTTTTTTTGAGGGAAATTTATAACATTGTACCATGTAATTATCTAAGAAGGCTTAGTTAGTGATATACGGGCCAAAAGATCACTCGGCCACATTTAAATAAATTATTTTCAGGATTGTATTAAGAAATTTACCAGTTGTCTTTAAGATTTGTGTTATTGATATTTTCGCAGCACATCATTGAAGTCTGCGAGTTTATGTCCATTGTGGAACTTTGAGGATATCAAGTCCTGTCCTACATTGGGAGCGGATGATGTCCACATCTTCTTCTATTGAATGTTTTATGTCACCGAAGAGCAACACATGTATTACTTATTAATTACTGTTACTTTATATAATGTAATAATATAGTGCGGTATATTAGTAGATTGCACCGCTGTTTGCAACACGTTGTATGATGGCACATAATATATTTGGTTTCATGTGTTGGTATGAGTATAATTTGATTGTCATTATGTTGTTGCCATCATTGTGGCGTGTGTTGGTGGCACCTTCCTGGAATATATCAGCGTATACTTAGATAAATTTTTTCTCTAAGGATCTGAGATATGATCTCAGTGTCGCTCCATGCGTTGAGCTAATTTGTTAGGTATATATCCACGCATCATACGTGCGTTAGGAGCCTAGATTTTTTCCGGCTCCAGGATTTAAAAAAAAAAAAAATGTCCCATTTTTTTTTTTTTCCAGGGAGGGTGCGGTAATGTTACGCACGGATCATTATTATTTTTCGTTTGTATAAACATTTTTTCATATGTATGATCATTTTTTTGACTGAAGTGTGTATTATGTTTTCTATGGTCAAAGGGACATAATCCGAGTTATCGAAACTACAATTTGTTAGGAGTTGCCTTCTCTTGTATAGAGACACGTTCGGTCTATAATTTCTTGAACGAAGCGTGATGAGGGAAATACAGTGTCTTAGTGAGTTAGTTAGCTAACTAGACTATTTCCCAGTATTATGCAGCCTGCCTGGAGGCATATGTTCATGGTTGATTTTCCGAAAATAAGGTAATTCCTCTTGTATCGAACTTTATGCTATCGTCTAGAGGTTCGTCATTTTGTCGCCTATTTGCTCGCCTGTGTGATGCAAAATGGAGAGGTACTTTGACTAGGATTAAGTCACCAGTATCTGTATACCTGAACTAGTTAAATATATATGGGTCGCTCTAGACCAACAAGACTGTTGTCTGTGTTCCAGGATTCGTTATATCAGAGATCACGTCCAAGTCAGATGGTTAGACTTAGGAACATTATAAAGGTCGAGCTGACCTGTAGCCCATGTATGCTATTCACGTGCAGACAGTGAACGGACTTATTGTATACAACTGATCTGCTAGCATCAGAATGGGAGCATTTATTATTGTTTATGAACATTGAAGATCTGTAGCTGACACTGTTGCAGAAGTTATAGAAATTATTATTATTTATACAGCTTCACGAACTAGCACTCGATGATTGATGAATTTCTGAATCTATTGAACTGTGATGTCTTATGACGCATATATACAACAGCTATCATTGCTGACTACAGAAATTGTTTTCAATGTGCCATATCATCTTGCTGAACTCGTTAACCATGTTGATGTCATAAGTATCATGACTGTTTTGTGGCGTGCAATAAATGAAAGAAACTTATACAACGAAGTTACCCTTTCTATGACTCTACACGTCATGTTGCCTGTGTGATAACCCATTGAACTGTTCCACTACCACATACACAGCAACATCCTAAATCAGAGAAGACACCTACATCTTACACTTTAACACCAGGTGTCGATAAGGGTGGCAAGTTACCACTTCAGCACAAATCCACCCTTATCAGCTGCCATCTCCACAACGAAGGTCTCCATCGTCTTCTGTCTCTTGTCTTGATGATTCACTCTAATAGACTCTTTCCTGTCCATCTCTTGATGTTATCTTCCCACTTCTGGCACTGTCTTCCTCTTGCACGTTTGCCTTCTATTATGGTCTTCTGCAAGGTGTTATGTCTTTTTATGTGGCCAAAGTATTGTAGCTGTCTAATTTTGACCCCGTTTATTAATTCTCTTTTCATTCCTTCTTCTTCTTCTGTCCTTAGCCAACGACCGGCAAAGCAGTCAGTGGCCATTACGCCTAGTGGCGTCTTAAGGGCAACAGCGAATAGATTTTTTTTGCCGTTGTTCCCATCACGCCTAATGGCGTCTTTAGGGCAACGACAAATCAATCCGTTTGTCGTTGTTTCCGTAATCAAAGTGACTGGCAAACGGGTGATCAGCCCGTTGGGATTTTCATTCCTAGGACCTCTTTATTTGTTTTATTCTCTTTCCATGAGTCGTGCCCCATTATATTATATATCCACATCTGAAAGGCCTCAATTCTTTCCTCTAACTGCTACTTCATTGTCCACATTTCTACACTATACAGTAATGAGTAATATATATATATATATATATATATATATATATATATATATATATATATATATCATTTTTCCTCAGTGCTCCTTATGGGAGCATGGGGGCCACCTTTGTAGCTGGTCTCCCTTTGCAGGAAGCTTGTACCAAGCATTAATATGTTCTTGCAGCAGTAGCTTCTCTGGCCATATGTTTGTCATGATGAGGTAGTCACACCCCCCCCATGCTGAGCCCCCATATTAGTTGCCTTGCACAACATGTCAGAGGGTGCAGTCATCCTGTTCATTCTTGGTCTCTTCAGAAACCCCTGAGAATTACACTGTGCATATATATGTGCATATGTGTGCCCATGTTAAGAACAGGAGAAGTCCTAATTTTTTCTTTGTTTCCAGATGACAGCACAGGTATAGATTTTTCATAACTAGTCATAGACGGGCATTCAAACAAATGAGAGATGTTTAATTCTCCAAGTGAGAAATGTTTGCATTTATTTCTCTGCATAAGTGATATGTGTTAGGATAATGTGATGTTATCAAGATTTTGTGCTCAATATAAAGATGTGATGTCATATGTGTTAGGATAATGTGATGTTATCAAGATTTTGTGCTCAATATAAAGATGTGATGTCATATGTGTTAGGATAATGTGATGTTATCAAGATTTTGTGCTCAATATAAAGATGTGATGTCATATGTGTTAGGATAATGTGATGTTATCAAGATTTTGTGCTCAATATTAAGATGTGATGTCATATGTAGGATAATATGATGTTATCAAGATTTTGTGCTCAATATAAAGATGTGATATGTGTTAGGATAATGTGATGTTATCAAGATTGTGTGCTCAATATAAAGATGTGTTAGGATAATGTGATGTTATCAAGATTGTGTGCTCAATATAAAGATGTGATATGTGTTAGGATAATGTGATGTTATCAAGATTGTGTGCTCAATATAAAGATGTGATATGTGTTAGGATAATGTGATGTTATCAAGATTTTGTGCTCAATATAAGGATGTGATATTGACAGAAAGATAGAATGAGGACGTAAACTTATAGAAGAACTTAATAATTTGCTTCTTCATGTTTCAGCTCCTGAAGGAGCATAGGCCTTCAACAAACCTATACCAAGTCTTCCTGTCCCGTGGCATCAGTTCAAAGTCTTTGCATGCCCTCTTCATCCCCTTCATGTCTGTCTTCGGTTTTCTTTTCCATGTGTTCTTTGGTCTTCCTCTACTTTTCATACCCCAGGGATTTTGGAACAAGGACTTGCAATTGATGCTATCAACAAGCTTCTCAGTATGTGTCCTATCCATCTTTGTCACGAGATTAAGTAGAATATATAAGTAGGAAGATGTGTTTGAAGCACATATACCTTTAGACACTATTGTTCACAGAGGTGAACTGGTGTTGAGTGAAAGAGTTAACAGAAGGGCACAGGTTGGTGTCAGTGATTCTTTCACCTTTCAGATTACCAACTCTTATATTTTTCTGGCGACGACCAACTCTTTCTTACTCAGACTTTTTTTTTTAGAGAAGACGTAGTAACAAGGAGGGAGAATATGGTTATCTTAACAGAATATGGTACACAATCCACTAAGTCGAACTCAGAATGATTGTGATTTACAGAAGGTACAGAATTACTTTCACCCGTGTGTCACCGGGGCCCGAAAGGGGAGCAAAGAATAGTAACACTGTCCCCTGCCAGGCATGTCGTAGAAGGCGACTAAGGAGGGTTGGGCATGGGGCCGGTTACCCCATCCTGTAAAAAAAAAAAAAAAAAATTTAAACCACAAAAAACTTCAACAAATATGGACAAGTCAAATAAAGAAAATAAAACACAGCCATCCAAGACAGGGGAAGGTCCTCTCGCGGGGAGGCGTATGATGCAACACAGAGAAAGCCGAAAGGAGTCTGTGTTGCTGACTAACCTTCTTTCTTCTAGGAGAACTTCCAGATTTGGCACCTGGAATGTTCGGACATTAAACGAACAAGGGAAAGTGGCGCAAGTAGCAGCAGAAATGAGGGAATACAAAATCGAGGTTCTGGGAATGTGTGAAACAAAGTGGAAGGGGGTAGACAGGAAGAAACTCATCACAGGTGAATTGGTGCTGTCCTCAGGACATGAAGACGAAACTTCACACCACAGTGAAGGGGTAGCTCTTATGTTATCTAAAGAAGCACAGAAAGCACTCATTGAATGGGAAGCTGTTGGACCCAGAATAATAACAGCTACTTTCAAAACAGCTAAAAAGAAAATTCATGTAAATGTCATCCAATGTTATGCACCAACTAATGACAAAGAAGAGTCTGTGAAAGAAGCATTTTATACTAAACTACAGGAAATTATGGATAAAGTAAAAAGAAGAGACATCACAATTTTGATGGGTGACATGAATGCAAAGATAGGTACAGTCAACACCGGATTTGAAGAAGTCATGGGAAAACATGGGCTAGGAGTAATGAATGAAAATGGAGAACTATTCGTAAACTTCTGTGCTTCAAATCAACTGGCTATAGGAGGAAGCATGTTTCCACATAAGAGAATACACAAGGCAACATGGATATCACCAGACCATAGAACAGAAAATCAGATCGATCATATATGCATAAAGAAGAAGTTTAGATCATCATTGCAGGATGTAAAGGTATATAGAGGAGCAGATGTGGCATCAGATCACCATCTTCTGATAGCCAAAATAAAAATGAAACTCAAGAGATATGCAACAATGCAAAATTATAGACAACAGTTTAATGTAGGACAGTTAAGAAATCAAGAAACAAGAGACAAATTTGCGGTCACAGTATCCAACAAATTCCAAGTGCTACAACAGCTGGAAGATGTAGAGAATACAGAAGACTATTGGCAGCAGGTCAAAACGGTATGGAAGGAGACATGTGAAGAAATACTGGGGAAAAGGGAAAGACAACAAAAAGCATGGATAACAACAGAAACCATCAATAAGATAAAAGACAGGAAAAACAAGAAAGCAGAGTTAAACACAAGCAAAACCAGAAGTTCCAAAGCCAAGGCTCAAGAAGTGTACACAGAAGCAAACAAAGAAGTAAAAAGAAGTATCAAAAGAGACAAGAGGAAGTATATTGAGGAGTTGGCAAGAGAGGCAGAAGATGCTGCAGCCAAAGGAAATATGAGAGAACTGTATAGCAGCACAAAGAAGTTAACAGGGAAATACAAGCAAACAAGTTGTCTCATAAAAGACAAGAATGGGAAACTGCTCAGCAATATACAAGAGCAAATGAAGAGGTGGACAGAATATTTTGGGGACCTTCTCAATAGACCAGCTCCACAAAACCCGCTGGACATCCAGCCAGCAGAAGAAGAGCTACAAATTAACCGTGAAAGACCAACGAAGGAAGAAATAAAGAAAGCCATAAAGCTTCTAAGAGATGGAAAAGCGTCTGGACCTGATGGCATTCCAGCAGAGGCCATCAAAGCAGATATCGACACGGCTACAGAGATGTTATATAAATTACTTGGTAAAGTCTGGGAAAAGGAAGAGATACCAGCAGAATGGAAGGAAGGATATCTGGTTAAGTTGCCTAAGAAGGGAAATTTACAAGAGTGCACAAATTATAGAGGAATAATGTTACTATCAGTGCCAGGAAAAGTATTAAACAGGATTATCCTTGAGAGATTAAAAGAGTCGATAGACAAGAAATTGAGAGATGAACAAGCAGGTTTTCGACAAAACAGATCATGTACAGACCAGATAGCCACTTTGAGAATAATAGTTGAACAAAGTCTGGAATGGAATTCACCACTATACATCGGATTTGTGGACTATGAAAAGGCATTTGACAGTGTAGACAGAGAATCACTTTGGAAATTGATGAGGCATTATGGAGTTCCCCTGAAGATCATTAATTTAATAAAGAAAACATATGAAGACATGACATGCAGAGTTCTTCATGAAGGACAGCTTACAGAACCATTTGGGATAAGAACAGGAGTGCGACAGGGATGCCTCTTGTCTCCATTTCTTTTCTTGCTGGCAATAGATTGGGTTATGAGATCATCGACAACACACAACAGAAATGGAATCCAGTGGACTCTGACTAAGCAGTTGGATGATCTGGATTTTGCTGATGACTTGGCTCTTCTGTCCCATAACCGTAATCAGATGCAGGACAAATTGAAAACACTCGATGAGAGGTCACAGCAATTGGGTCTGAAAATACACCGGGAAAAGACAAAAATAATGAGAATAAATGCAGGTAATGATAATAGGGTTGAACTTGAAGAAACACCAATACAAGATGTAGAATCATATACGTATCTTGGCAGTAATATAGACAAAGTTGGAGGGACAGACAGCGATATCAAAATAAGAATACAAAAGGCAAGAGGAGCTTTCATTGCATTGGGAAATATATGGAGATCAAGAGAAATAGGATCCAACACGAAAATAAGAATCTTCAACTCAAATGTGAAGTCAGTCCTATTGTATGGCTCTGAGACATGGAGAACAACAAAGACAACAACCAAAAAGCTACAGACTTTCATAAATGGGTGCTTGCGTAGAATAGAGGGATTAAAATGGTATGACAAGGTTACCAACGTAGAACTGATGACAAGAACTAGACAAGTGCCAGTGGAACAAGAGATGAGAAGAAGACGATGGCGATGGATAGGACACACACTGAGGAAACCTGTTGATAGCATTACAAGGCAGTCCTTGTTCTGGAACCCGCAGGGCAAGAGAGGCAGAGGAAGACCAAGAAGTACATGGAGAAGAGAGTTGGAAACAGAGGTGAAAATGATGAAGAGAACATGGAAAGAACTTGAGATGATGGCACGTGACAGGAGGACTTGGCATGTGTTTGTTGAAGGCCTATGCTCCTTTGGGAGTGGAGGGTTATGAATGAATGAACAGAATTACTTTAATTTACAGTAGAAAATCAAAGTTTTCATGTAATTTGAGAAGAAATACTAGGACCCGGGTTCCCAACCTGTGGGTCGTGATCCCCAAGGGGGTCACAAAGTGTTTTTGGGGGGGTCGCCGCAGTTATTTTTAGTTGCAATTATTTTTATAGGAAATTTCACCACGAAGGTTTTCAACACTTATTTATTTCAATGGATGGGTTTGAAAAAAAATCGAAAAAAGGTGATTCGTCTTACGAGGACAAAAGACAAAGAAAGTAGTCTACGTTACGGCCACAAGGCCTTCGTCAGGAAAAGAAAGAAAGTGAAGGCTAGATAGGAGACATAAGAACTTAAAAGAAAATAAAAATAAATATAAAAAAATTAAATAAATAAATAAATAAAACCTAAGTACTTCCCTGAAGGCGAAGCATCTAAATCCTATCATGCTTGTTTGAAAAAGGGCTTATTTATTTATTTAGCTTATTTATTTCAATATGGCTACACTGCAATATTCTACTAGTGGTTGTAACACTGATTTTTGATAAATGAAAGGAAGTGATTTAAGATCCACCGTCATGTTCATACATATTAAACATTTTATATTATTTTAATTATTTGCTATGGCAGGCATTTAATATTTGTTCAAATTTCCATCGCTGCGGACCTTGATTCACTCCCTAAAAATAACATATACAAATGCAGTGTTATCATTCGAATAAAATTCTATGTTACAAATAGTAAACTGAAAAAAATATTCACTATAATGCAAAATTCAATATCAAAATTCATTTTTAATCAGTGTCTTGATGTTTGAATAACAGACTGTTGAATACGGACTGTCATTTAAAGGTGAGTTGCTCTCTTAACGAAGTTGAAGATCACCCCATATGTTTTGCTGACGCCACCATCTTTGCAATGATGTAATTCAATAATGTCCACGATGGGCCATCTGATGCAAACTGGCGCAAACTTAGTTGGCGCCATGATGGAAACCAGCCACTCGCTGTCGAGCTCGGGTTAGCTACTGCTTGAACTTTCTAAAATCTAAAGAGTGTCAGTAGGTCGTCATCAGTCCGTGCTGTCGGTCGGCTTTCTGCATCGCTATTATCTTAGAAACATTGCCATGTTTGAAAAACTCTGCAGTGTGGTAGAGGAATCTGAAGGTGAACTGGATGAGAATCTGAAGGAGGAGATTACTGGGCACCTTGAATCCCCTGAAAAGGAATTTCAGCGGTACTTCCCTGAGCTTACATAAGAAGCTGCAATGGTACAAAACCCATTCTCTGCTTCCCTGAATGTAGCCAGCATTCCTGATGAAGTACACGATGAATTCATGGATCTGCGGAACAATTCCTCGGCACGTAATTTGTTTTATGAAAAAGTGCAGACTCAGTTCTGGTGTGCTATGTAACAGTCATTGCACAGGTGGGTCAGTGTCTGTCCCTAGTCGTGGTGTGCTGTGGAACGACCGCAATAATTTGTTTTCAACATAAGGGTTACTTTCACTATTGCCTCTGGCTGGCAGAATTGTGAATTTTAAAGCTGCAACCAATGTGGAGTGGGTTCATTTTCTACATAAGACAACAGGAGGCGGAGACACTTGGGAGTCATGATTCAGGTGGGCCCGTCCCCCTTAGAGTGTAAAGGAGATTAAAGGGCCGAAACACTTGATCGACGGGGGGACTACTTCTGGTGATCAGATTGCCTCCTGTTGTATCGCTCTGTATAGAGTTTCCTATCATGTCACCATGCTTGCCTTTCGATTTTTACTTTCATTTGCTTCTACATATCTCTGCGAGAGTGGATTATCAACACTTCACATCAAAACAAAGGCAAGAAACAGACTGAATGTTGAGGATGACATGAGGTTGGCTTTAACAAACACTCAGCCGCGAATGTTGAAGCTGGTTGCCGAGATGCAAGTGCAACCATCACATTAAATATTAGATTAATTAAATATTAGGTTAGAATTATATTCTGAAAAAAAATCTATCTTTACCTTATTAAAAATGCCTATTTATGTAAATGTGGCAGGGGGTCGCAGGTAACTTGGCTATTATAAAAGGAGGTCGCGTCTCGAAAAAGGTTGGGAAACACTGTACTAGGAGATTTAAAAAACACAAGTTATGATATTACTTATTCGAGAATTTAGAATATTGTCAATGTCTTTGGTTCAGATTAAAAAAAAAGGCTATTTTCCTCATTGCTGGAGAGTTAATTCTTATGGCTATTTCTTGGAAAAGTGAATTCCGACTTTGGTCTGGTGTCTATGATAACTTAGCTTGTTTGAACTTGGGAATTCTCTTGGGCATCACAGTAGGCATGAATTTCCCACTGGATACTATGCTTCAAGGTGGGCTACTGTCCAAGAGATGACTAGGCTTTTTGTTAACTTGGTTGTGGAGTGATGTTGACTGCTTATATGCTGTAGACTGCTCAGGGTTGATGACTTGTGATCACCACTAGAGGGTTTGAGAAGTAAGCACTAGTTCTGTCTGTAGCATCGAGCAACTAGGCGTTAGTCTCACACAGTGAGAACATCGATCAAAATCTAGAATTTGGCTTGTGCTGTAAACTCAGCTTGGATCTGTTCCGCCGAGAAAAATTTGCACTGTGCGGTTTTCTTGCAACAAATTATAGCAATCAAAATCCATAAACTGGCTAAGATTCTGCAACTGCGCTGTGGAAAATAATACAGATAATCAATCTTCTGTTTTATACATATATATTACCTACAGCCACTCTGGACATTTCATCTCAGAATGGTGCCTAATAATATATTTACCTGAACCGTAACATCAGTCTTTTCCTTAAAGGCGACTGTCCATTTGTTTACAAATTCCTGTCTAGCGGTAGTCTCACACTGGTCGGGTCAGTCAGGTCAACTTACTTACTTAGTCGTTCCTCTTCTACCGTGAGGTGTAGAGGTTTTTAAGAGAGAGCGCCGTACTATTCTGTCGGCTGTCTTCCTCCTGGCTTGGTTCCATTCTAGTCCTCGGTCCTTCAAATATTGTCTAATGTTGTCCTCCCAGTGGACTTTGGGTCGTCCTGGAGGTCTAGATCCCTGGCTCTTAGTTTCCCATGCTTGCCATGGTAGCTGATCTTCTCCCATTCTGCAGACATGGCCAAACCATCTCAGTTGGGACTGTTCTACTTGGGTCTGCAGGGGTTGGGTTTTTAGGCCTACAGCCACTCTGGACATTTCATCTCAGAATGGTGCCTAATAATATATTTACCTGAACCGTAACTCAGTCTTTTCCTTAAAGGCGACTGTCCATTTGTTTACAAATTCCTGTCTAGCAGTAGTCTCACAATGGTCGGGTCAGTCAGGTCAACCATTGTTGCAAAAGCATACACACTTGGCTGTGTGCGTCCAAGCGTGACTGAACTGAAAGAATGTTATTTAATTCACTTGTTCATTGAATATCTTATTTCCTTCACATGTTCCCAACAGTTTCCTTTATCATATGACCAATATCATTAGGATGTTGTACTGATATCAGTAAGTAGGGCCTACTTACATCATTATAATATACCCTTCAAAAGAAGTTAAGGACCAGTAGGTGAAAATGACCCAAAAATAATAAAAATTATATTTCATAAGCAATTAATCTGACATTGATTTTTCTCGAACAACAAACATTCAACACGTGCTGCGTGGGCCACCAGCATACCGTGTGGGTAGTGTTTAGCTCAGCATCATCATCATCATCATCATCATCAGTTGCCATCTCCACAACGGAGGTTGGCTGTAATGGATCTCCAACGTCTTCTGTCTCTTGTCTTGGTGGTACACTCTGATAGACTCTTTCCCGTCCATCTCTTGATGTTATCTTCCCACTTATAGCGCTGTCTTCCCCTTGCACGTTTACCTTCAACTCTCCCTTCTGTTATGGTCTTCTGCAAGGTGTTATGCCTTTTTATGTGGCCAAAGTATTTTAGCTGCCGAACTTTGACCTCTCTCATTAGTTCTCTTTTCATACCTAGATTTTCTAGGACCTCCTTATTTGTTTTCATCTCTTTCCATGAGATACGCCCCATTCTTCTATATATCCACATTTCAAGAGCCTCAATTCTTTCTTCCAAATGCTTATTCATCGTCCATGTTTCTGCACCATACAGAAATGCAGAATATATATAACACTTTATGATTCTCAGTTTTAATTTATGAGATAACTGTTTGGATGTCAGTATATGTTTCATGTTGTTGAATGTAGCTTTGGCCATTCCTATTCTCTTCTTGATTTCTGTTTCACATCTGCCATCTTCTGTTATTATATGACCAAGATATACGTTAGCTCTTGACTTGTTCCAGGATTTTCCCATTTACGCTTATCTTTAATGTGGGTTTATCGTCTGTTTTGCTAATTATCATAGTTTTAGTTTTCTCAATATTAATGTCGAGTCCATATTCATGACTTATACTGTTCACTTGCTTCACTAGTTCTTGTAACTCCTGTTCGCTTTCAGCTAACAACACGGTATCATCTGCATATCTAAGGTTGTTTATTGATCTTCCACTGATGTTCAGTCCTGGTATTTCCTGTATCTGTTTGAAAATTTTTTCGGTGTATAAATTAAATAGGCAGGGGGACAGCACACAACCTTGTCTGACACCTCTTTTTATGTCTATGTATGGTGAATAATTCCTTCCCGATCTTACTGTGGCAGTTTGCTCCCAATAAAGGTTACTGAGTATTCTTATATCTTTTCCATCAATACCTATGTCTTTGAGGCATTCAATTATTTTCTCATGATGGATTCTGTCAAAAGCCTTCTTATAGTCAATGAAGCACATATACATACTTTTTTGGACCTCTGTATATTTTTCTGCTAATCTTCTTAGGCAAAATATTGCCTCTCTTGTTCCACTGCTCCGTCTAAAACCAAACTGTTCTTCTTGGATTTCGCTGTCTACTTTACTTTTTATTCTTTCCTGTATGATTTTGAGCAGTATCTTAATTGCATGACTCATCATCAGCATGCACGCTGAAAAAATGCTGCTGAGACACCAAAATGTGGGTGTTTTTAATGATGTCTGAGCATGAAAAAAATACCTGCTATTCCAAAAATGCGGGATGCATGTGGGAGACTATAGTGTTGGTCTTGAGCTGTACTCATAAAATTGTCTTTATAAGCAACACAAGTGGTGCATAACCATTGCACAACAATATGCCTCAACGACGAAAGCTGAGTGTTGTGGATAAAAGAAGAGCCATTGCGTGGTTGCAGGAAGGTCTTACTGTCCGAAATGTGGCTCAGAGGCTTGCATGAAAATAGTGTTGATTGTCACTGATAAGCTTGTCATGTTATATTTTGTTGTGCTGTGTTTTTATTGTTCATTTTCATTTTATATTGCACCCTTAATAAAAATGGTCCTAAACTTTTTTTGAAGGGTATACATCAATGATAACATTCATAACACATAACTGCAAACTAGCTATCAATCTAATGTAAAGAAATTAAAACACAATATTAAGTATTTAACACTTTACATTAATTAACTAATCCCTTGATATTAGAGTTAGCTAATTAAGTGAATACTGAGAGTTTGCTTACTGCTCAGGACTATTACCCGCAGCTTAAGAAATAGAATTTGAGTAACGTTACACTCAAGGCACATAAACTGTAGATATTGGGTAGCTTGAGGTGTCTCTTCTATAAGCGGTTGTTCTGTTCCAATGGTTATCAAGTGATTTCCAAACTCAGCATTCGTTTGCATGAAGTTAAGACACATTCTGTCTCACGCCAAGAGTTAATTATTTCCTGTCGCTCGTTTAGACATGTACGAGATTTATCGTGGCTGTCTTCAGTTGACCACTGAACACAGGAATATAATACTCTGGGAACCAATGTGTTTCGACTAAATGAATAAATCAGACTGAAGTCCCTAAAGAAATAATTTGTAGTGCCTTTGTAGGAAAAGATAGCATTTGGATCGTATGTCAGGACTATTAGTGAAGACTGGAAAAAATAGCTATAGAACAGAACGCAGGTGCAAATATTTCGCAGAGAAACAGACAAATGTGGAGAAAGAGAAAAGTAGGGAATTTGAAAATAATTTAGACGAAGCCTTCAAACACTCTATGACAATCTCCAGCGTCTTCTTCTCATCTCTTGTTCAACTGAATTTGCTTATTGTCATGGGTAATAAGCTGGAAAAACAGCTGAAACTAGCAAGGCAGAATTCTGATGTGTATTATTGTTGTGCAGTTCTTCTTTATACACACCCAGACGTCTGCTTGAATATTTTCAAAGAAAGTAGTAGTCAGCTTGAGGCTATTTTTATCTCCATAGAGTATTTCCAGGAATGGTACTGGTGATGGCCATATGTGATTTCTCTGTTGCTCATATGCTAGATATCTTAGAAGCAGATGTTCATACAATTCAATCTGACGTAATAATTTGCTTATTGCCGTGGGAAAAAAGTTTGGAAAAGTATTTTGTCAATGGAAATTTGTATATTTTAGCTCAGACTAGCAAATGTGTATTTAGACATGATGAAATATTTATGACAAACTTATGAGAATGTATTACTGTTGTACTTTTCATTGTTACATAATAAATTGCTTATTGATGTTGAAACTAAGTTTGGAAAAATGTTATTAGGGATGGAGGATGGTTGTGGTAATGGGCACAATTTACTTGGGTCATGTTTTATTAGATCAAATGTACAGAATCTGAACATAGTCCTGGTTTTCATTGAACAAATGTTTTAATTGACTTAAATATGAAATTGATGACAACTATTGTTTTGAATGATTTCATTCACTCTTTCTTCAACTTGGGCCGAAGGGTGAGAGCCCAAGTACCGCTGGATCAATAACATCTTTCTTCAACTCCCCAAGGAGCATAGGCCTTCAACAAACTTATGCCAAGTCTTCCTGTCCTGTGCCATCAACAAACTTATGCCAAGTCTTCCTGCCCTGTGCCATCAACAAACTTATGTCAAGTCGTCCTGTGCCATCAACAAACTTATGTCAAGTCTTCCTGTCCTGTGCCATCAACAAACTTATGTCAAGTCTTCCTGTCCTGTGCCATCAACAAACTTATGTCAAGTCTTCCTGTCCTGTGCCATCAACAAAGTTATGTCAAGTCTTCCTGTCCTGTGCCATCAACAAACTTATGTCAAGTCTTCCTGTCCTGTGCCATCAACAAACTTATGTCAAGTCTTCCTGTCCTGTGCCATCAACAAACTTATGCCACGTCTTCCTGCCCTGTGCCATCAACAAACTTATGTCAAGTCTTCCTGTCCTGTGCCATCAACAAACTTATGTCAAGTCTTCCTGTCCTGTGCCATCAACAAACTTATGCCAAGTCTTCCTGTCCTGTGCCATCAACAAACTTATGCCAAGTCTTCCTGCCCTGTGCCATCCACAAACTTATGTCAAGTCTTCCTGTCCTGTGCCATCAACAAACTTATGTCAAGTCTTCCTGTCCTGTGCCATCAACAAACTTATGTCAAGTCTTCCTGTCCTGTGCCATCAACAAACTTATGTCAAGTCTTCCTGTCCTGTGCCATCAACAAACTTATGTCAAGTCTTCCTGTCCTGTGCCATCAACAAAGTTATGTCAAGTCTTCCTGTCCTGTGCCATCAACAAACTTATGTCAAGTCTTCCTGTCCTGTGCCATCAACAAACTTATGTCAAGTCTTCCTGTCCTGTGCCATCAACAAACTTATGCCACGTCTTCATGTCCCGTGCCATCATCTCAAGGTCTTTCAATGTCTTCCTCATCCCTTTTATTTATGTCTCCATCTCTCTTTTCCATCTGTTCTTCGGCCTACCTCTACCACTTTTTCACTTGGGGTTCCAGCCTTGTAATGCTGTCAACATGTTTCCTCAATGTGTGTCTTATCCATCACCAGCATCTTTTTCTCATCTCATTCCTCCGGCATTTGTCTGGTTTTTTCCACCAGTTTCACATGAGAAATCTTGTCATACCATTTCAATCCTTCTATTCTATGCAAGCACTCAATTATTAAAGTTTGTAGCTTTTTTGTTGTTCTCCATGTTTCACAGCTGTAATGAATGACAAGAATTTTAACATTTTGTAAATGGATCATGTGACCTAAATGTGAACGTCCAATATATTTACAACTGTTGATGTAATGAAATGTTTGGAGATATGTAACAACACAAAGATAACACTTATGTTTTTATAAACTGTTTATTCTGTTTCAAATTATTTGTATAATTCATGAATTAAATATATTACAATCACAGACTTATTTAGCATATTTTATTTCCAACAAAATATTCAACATGTTTAGAGAAAATCATTCATTTTGTTATACCAGGGTTGTGGAGTTAGGCAAAAATTTGTTCAGACTTCTCCATTTTTACTAGTCTTATGGCATAAAATTATGAGTCTGGACATTTTTTATTGACTCCACCAAAAAAAAAAAAAAAAAAAAAAGAAAGACTCCATGACTCTTCATTGCCGTGTTACACATTTAATATTTCTTATACCTCTTTTCTCTTTTTACGGAGTATGGGACTGTACCTGGCCTCCTTGCAGGAAACCTGCATCAAAGTATTCAAAGGCTGTTACAGTGGTTTCTGCTGCACCTTGTTTTACAACCATCATATTATCCAAACCTCACGACATGTGCTTGAGGGAGCTGTGGTTTTATTCTGTCTTTGTCTGCTCACAGACCCCCTTATAACTACCCATTATTTAGGTCATGCAATAACAGGCGATTGTTGCAAATTATGGAATTCCCTTCTGTAAAAGTTTGAGAACCCTGTGTAATTTTTTGGGGGGTCTTTGAGAGGCATGCCACACAAGGCAACTAACGTGACGCTGGCAACCCCAACATGTGAAACATGTTGCTAGACAAACCACTGTTGCACTTGTACTTTGGTAAGGTAAAGGGGCCCCGTGTAGTTCCCCGGGGTATCTGAGGGGGGCCAAGAAAGAATAGTACTACTGCTGTCTCAGACATGTTGTAAAGGTCAAGGTAAAGGATCCTGTTACATGCCCATTGAGGCATATTGGGAATACGGTGTTAGTACAGTGGAAGCTATAGAGCAGAAGGTCAACAAGTTCATGAGGAAATGGCTAGGGGTACCACCAGGTCTGTCAGATGTAGCACTGTACTGCAAAAAGTCAAAACTTCTGCTTCCCTTCAAGTCAGTTGTTGAAGAGTACAAAGTTGGAAAGGCAAGGCTTGCAATGATGCTACGCGAGTCAGCTGATGACGTGGTTAAGTCCATTCAGCTCACACTGAAAACGGGAAGGAAGTGGAGAGTGGAAGAAGCTGTGGATGCTGCCCAAGAGTCACTCAAACTGAGGGAGGTAATCAGATACACACAAACGAATAGACGGGGATTTGGTCATGGAGACATCCACTGGTGGTCCAAGGCATCAAACAGGGAGCGCAGAGACATGATAGTTCAGGAGATACGAGGAGCTGAGAATGATAAGAGGTTGCAAAAAGCAGTGCAGCAGGTCCAACAAGGCCAATGGACTACATGGGAAGGAGCCCTGCAGAGGTCCTTGACATGGAATGATATATAGCATATGGCACCTCATAGGCTCAGCTTCGTATGAAGGCGAATAGCAAACCCAGGCAGAGCACCGCAAATACATACTTTCTGAGGGCAGGAAAGTCAGCACACCCCAAACCAAGTAAACCTGGTAGCAGTTTACCATCTCTTCTTGACTGCAAAAGACTGGGAGATGGCGGTAGACCTACCTGGACGAGGGGCGTATCAGAGAGTATCAGAAAATCGCGGAGACGGCCAGATATAGTGCTTCATTCTTCAGCAACGTTTCAGGTCATACTGATTGAACTGACCGTGCCATTTGAATCCAGATTGGACGAGCAACATTCGTTCAAAGCGGCCAAGTATAGTGATCTGGCCGCGGATCTGAGACACGATGGGTTCACTGCAAGGGTCATGGCTGTTGAGGTGGGCACAAGAGGGCTTGTGGCTGCATCAGTGTATGATTTATTGAAACTGTTGGGGCTGAGGGGACAGTCGAGAACAAGGGCACTGAAGAGGCTTAGTGAAACTGCCAAAAAGGCATCAGGCTGGCTGTGGAACAACCGCAATGGAAATCGTGACAATAAATGCTGCGGTACAGAAAACACCAGGAATTTTTCTAAGTCCACAATACGTGGAGTTTTTTGGTGTACTAGTGAAAGGGCTGTGACTGAGGGGCAACAGGCGGCGTATATTATAAGAGGTGTTAGGCACAGAATTTCAGTGGCTAGCACACAGTGGCTAGCCTCATCAGCTTCGCGCAGGTGTCTCAGTGTGTGTCCTTAGTTGTGATGTGCGACGGAACGAACGGAATAATTTGTCTTCTCTTTGTTACTTTCCCAATTGCCTCCACGGCTGGCGGAGTTGTGGATTTTAAAGTTGCTACTATAAGTGAAATGGGTTCATTTTCGATACAAGACAACAGGAGGCCGAGACGCTTGGGAGTCATGACCCAAGTGGGCCCGCCCCCCCTTAGAGTGTAAAGGAGTATATCGGGCCGAAACACTTGTCGGACGGGGGGACTTCTTCTGATGATCATATTGCCTTCTGTTGTATCGCTCTGTAAGCAAAAAAATGGTAATGACATCTGACTCTCCTACTGACTCACCGACAAAATGATACATGGCAGTCAAGCATTATTTTTGTTCTGATGCACCTTAAAGTGCTTTGATAATCTGGGCATATGTTGTTCTAATATCAGGGCATATGTTCTGATATCAGGGCATACGTCGTTCTGATTAAATAAAATATTTGATCTCTTGTTCTGGTGCACTGAAGTGTGCTTAGATAATCAGGGCATATGTTGTTCTAATATCAGGGCATACGTTGTTCTATTATCAGGGCATATGTCATTCTTATTAAATAAAATATTTGATGTCTTGTTCTGGTGCACTGAAGTGTGCTTAGATAATCAGGGCATATGTTGATCTACTATCAGGGCACTGTTCTGATAAAATAAAATATTTCTTAGCAAGTCAGGACATTTTTGTTCTGATGCACTGAAGTACTCAGGGCATTTCTTTGTTCTGATACACTGTGGGCATTAGTTTTTCTCATACAACAAAGAGTTCTTTTGATGACTAAGGCATGATTTGTTGTTCTTCATGTCACACTATACTCTGTAATGGTGTCCTCTTAACTTAACATCTGAAATTTAAAAACAAATTTATCTGCTAACAGATTCCATTTCTCAGATCTTATCACTTCTACTCTCATCCGTGTGTCACCAAACATGCATGGGGAGCAAAGAACAGCGACACTGTAACTCACCAAGCATGTCATAAAAGGGTACTAAGGAGAATTGGGCGTAGGGCCCAGCTACCCCATCGTGTACAAATGTTAAGCTGTAAAAAAAAAACTACAGTACCAATATGGACAAGGGAAAGTGACGAAGATACTGGTATCAGGCCTCAGATTTCCCGTCAAATGTTTATACAATATTTGGTACCAAATATACGGCAAGCCCCGTGAAATGGCTTTAGACATGAAGTCTCTATCGGCAAAGAGTTAATGAAAAATTGTCGATGTTTTATCCAATCCAACATTTATAGTCACTTCCTGTATTCAATCTGTTTACAATTTTAGCGTGGTGTATTTTTTTGATTAGTTATTACATTCGATTTTTAGTACCTTTGTTCGGCTGTTGATCGTAAACAAATTTTTTCTAACCAAAATGGCTTCATCTTCAAACGATTGTAAGCAAATGTTATCGGCGGTGCAAGCAGCACGACTTATTTCTTCTTGGATCGAACATGAGGATGATCAGTTATCGAGTGAAGATGACAGTTCAGATTCAGAATATATCTTGCCCAGCGAAGATATATGTAATCAAAACACTGAATCAGATGAGAAGGGGGCGTTTCCCCTAGCTGGTTCAGTCAGTAGTACTAGCACTAGAAATGCCAGGCCAGTGAAAAGACAACAAGGAAAAGGTAAAGCTCCCATGAAGAAAAGATTAAGAGAAGATAGGCCTACATCTAGATCACCCCCTAGAGAAGCAGAATCCACAAGTACTGATGGTAATACAAGTACAATGAATGAGGAAATTAGGTGGAATGAAGTTGATGCTGGCTCAACACAAAATGCTTTCCGCTTTGTACCGCCTCATGCTAGGATTACAGGTGTGAATCCAAATATTATACCTGATGATTCTTCTGCATTTTATTGTCTCAAAGCTCTTTTAACTAATGAAATTATAGATGAGCTTACTGTTTCTATAAATGAATATGCTGATCGACTCTGTCAGTCAAATTCAGAAATGGCGACGAAAAGATCTATCAAAACTGGTATCCAGTTACATCTCCAGAACTGTGCAAGTTTTTTGCTGTGATAATAGCAATGGGAATTGTGAAAAAACCAGCCATTAGTGATTATTGGTCTAATGAAGGCTTTATGCAAACTCCCTGGTACAGACAGATGTTTACACGGATTAGGTTTCAGATGTTATATCACACGATGTTTCATGCGAGTGATGTAGACGCACAAGGTAAAGCAAAGATTGAACCATTTCTACAGAAAATGTTATCTAGATTCCAGGAAGCATTTTACCCTTACAGGGAGCTGTCTTTGGATGAAATAGTAATTGGGTGGAAAGGCAGATGGGCTCACAAAATGTTCAATGCCTCTAAACCCAAAAAATATCATGTGAAGACATTCGGTCTTTGCGACAGTAGCACAGGGTATGTAGTAAATTTGTTGATATACTTTGGGGGCCAGTACTTCTTACAGTCCAGATATTGATGTAAATAGCCAGCAAGCCATCAAAGTTGTTGACACTTTGCTACAACCACGTGGAAAAGGTCATCACATCTATGCTGATCGATATTACACAAGTGTGCCGTTGCTTCAATATCTGAATAACGGGAGTCATTGTTTCACTGGGACTGTCAACGTTAATCGAAAGAACTTCCCAAAAGAGCTGAAAACTACACAGCTAATGCATATAGAAATGAAATGGTATATGGAGCAAGAAAAAAGATTTTTATGTGTAATGTTTAGGGACAAAAAAGCAAAAAAACCATGCATTCTTGTTTCAAGTTGCGCAACAGTGGAAAGCAAGGACATCACCAATCACTTTGGTGAAACAAAAAATAAACCACTGATGATTGATTATTACAATCAATGCATGAATGGATGTGACAGAGTGGACCAAAGCATTGCAACACATGGCACATTTAGCAGAACAAGTGGTGGAACAAAATTTTCTTCTGGATTTTTGAAATAGCTCAGCTCAATGCGTATAAATTATTTGCACTGTCAAGAACAACAAATGCCAAAAAACAGAGCCTTCTTCAATTTAAATGGCAACTTGTCATTGAGCTCTCTTTTGTTGCTGCTGTGGATTTCCAGCAAATTCCTCCCAGGATTGGACATGGCAATCAAGTGAACAATCCAGTCAACAGACTAGGAGGAACAAACCATTTAATTAAAAAATCAAAATCTCATCGCAACTGTGTCGTTTGCAGCACCCCTCAAGTAAGGGTCAGGACATCCTTTTATTGTGAAGGATGCAAAAATAATTTCCATCTACATCCAAATAAATGTTTTGCTGCTTATCATGAAAAGAAATAGTTTGTGATAAATATCAGTTGTGTATAAAGTGTGTACATAGTTTATTTTCGTCATGATTTTTCAATATGTGACCTGAACATTTCAAAAGGAAACAACATTTTTATTTATTATTCAAAACAACTGAAACTTGTCTGTGTTCCGTATAATTGGATGAAAGTGGTTCTAGGAGTTCCAGGCTTCCAAAAATTGAAATTGTGATAAAAACTTTATTTGTGCTCAGAAACAACTCCAACTTTCCTACATTATGTGAAAATGGATGTACTTTAAAATGAAAGTAGGTTTAGGGGTAGAAGTTTACCAGAATTAATTATACATATTGATAAGGACAATTTGTTTTTCAATTTTTTATCTTTTTAAATTTTTCTGCATTCATTACTGCATATGTTGCATGCATGTTTAAAATCATTGAATAATTCAGTTAGGTGCATGTCAAAGGGGTTTCATTTCTCTATATTTAGATATATAACACTTCATATTATCATTATAAATAATTTATTTAATGCAAAATCAGTAACGGTAGTCATGTCTGTAAATAAAGGTTAAAATATTTGTGCGCTTTATCTAAATATACCAAAAAAATTCAAATTGTGATAAAAACTTTATTTGTGCTCAGAAACAACTACAACTTTCCTATATTATGTGAAAATGGATGTACTTTAAAATGAAAGTAGGCTTAGGGGTAGAAGTTTACCAAAATTAATTATACATATTGATAAGTACAATTTGTTTCTCAATTTTACTGCATTCATTACTGTATATGTTGCATGCATGTTTAACACCACTTAACAATTAAGTTAAGTGCATGTCACAGATGTTTCATTTTCCTACATTTTAATATATAACACTTTTTGTTATCATTATAAATAAGTTACTTAATGCAAAATCAGTAAAGGCAGTCATGTCTAAAAATGTACTCTCTGAAATCAGCTTTTAAAAATGCGGTTTTTGAGCACATATACTAAGAGTTATCTTTCTTTGTTGTGATTGTAGCTGTCTCTACATTACCGTATCATGAGACAATTAACTTTCTTTGTTGCAATACTACATTACTGTATCATGTGACAATTAACTTTCTTTGTTGTGATTGTAACTCTACATTACTGTATCATGTGACAATTAACTTTCTTTGTTGTGATTGTAGCTCTCTCTACATTACTGTAGCAGGTGACAATTAACTTTTTTTTGTTCTGTGTTTGATGTTCAGGGTTGACACTGGTAGCACTTCTGGTACAAATAACTTCTTTTGCTGTTGTTTTACCAAAGGGCAATAAAATATGTACAACATTTGCTTTCCTACTTCTTGCTTCAGTAGTTCTGGTGATGTTAACTCATTCTGTCCAGACGGATGCATGGCGCGCCAGATAGGACTTCCGTGCCGATCAGTGACGCACCACGCAACTAGCCGGTTTTAAATCATTTCTTTACATCTGGCACATGTTTGTGGATATTTGTGAGCGAAAAAAAAATTTGTGAAGCTAAAATTGTGTTTTATATCCATTTCTAATCCCTTGTTTACAAACAAAATGGAGCGAGATTCTTCTTCTAAACACCGGCTCTCAGCTGAGCAAGCACGAGTGCTTATTTCTTAGTGGACAGAAGATAATTCTAGCAACAGTGATTTAGAAGTTAGGTTTAGTTATATTGATGAAGACGTTGTAAAGACTTTGTGTCAGAATATTCATGGAAGTGATTATTCTGACAGCGATGCTGATCAGCTGATTGAACAGGCATCAGGTAGGGCTGGTATAAAAAGAGCTAAACTTTCAGTCACTAATGGAAGGGGTAAAAACCCCATTCTGACCAACAGTAAAGCTACGAGAACTGCCACAAGTCTAGAGGCAGGTGCATCCTCACAAGATGTACCAGAGTGGTTAGAAATTGCTGAGGGCATGACACAAAATGCATTTCAATTTTGTCCAAAGAGAACACCAGGTGTGACTGAGGGGTTTGACCTGTCAACCCCATTGAAATGTTTCAATGTTTTTTTACAGATGCGGTTCAAGATTTCATGTGCCAGTGCATCAATGATTATGCCAGACTCAAATGTATTCAAAATAACCCTGCGAAACAATATTCATTGTATTCTTGGTGGACCGAAGTCACACGCCATGAACTTGATAAGTTTATTGCTGTCCTAATAAATATTGGGATTCAGAAAAGACCATGCATTCGCGACTACTGGTCTACATCTGCAGAATTTTATACTCCTTGGTTTCATCAGATGTTTTCAAGAAGTAGATTTGAAGCATTATATCATACAATGCTTCATGCCTCTGATGAAAATTCACAAGGAAAAGAAAAGATTGAACCTTTTATGAACATGTTGTTGCAACAATTTCAGAGTGCCTTTTACCCATTCCAAAATCTTAGTTTGGATGAAATGGTAATAGGGTATAAAGGCAGATGGCAATATAAGCAGTATAATCCAAGTAAACCAAGCAAATATCACATAAAAGTCTTTGCTTTATGTGATTCAGCAACTGGATATGTGGTGAACATGTTCACATATTTTGGTTCTGATACTTCATATGATCCTGAAGTGGATACAATCAGTGGGCAAGCTGTCAAGATTTTTCAGACCCTAATACAGCCTTTGGGTACAGGACACCATTTATTTGTTGACAGGTATTACACCACAAGAGAACTCATTGACTTCTTACTGGAGAAGAAGCAATACTACACTGGTACTCTGAACATTATCTGGAGAAATTTTCCATTACAGCTGAAGACTCTGCGCCTTAGTTATCTGGAATACAGATGGTATATGACACAAACAAGCACAGTGTTGTGTACAGCATTTAGAGACAAAAAGGCCAAGAAATTGGTTTTCCTTGTATCTTCTCAGGCCAAAGTGGAGACCATAACAACACGGAAGCACATTGTCAAACCAAAAATGACATGAATACAACAATTCAATGAATGGGTGTGATCTCCTGGATCAAAAAGTTAGTTATTATGGTGTGCACAACAGAAAATCTGTTAAATGGTGGAAAAAAATGTTCTTCTGGCTACTTGAAATAGTGCAGGTGAATGCTTTAGTTTTATACTGTTTTCATTGAGGTGAAAAGCAATCACTGCTGCAGTTCAAAAGAAATCTGCTTCACCAACTGAAGCTTCTGCTGTTTTGAGCCCACTTAGAGTCCAAGAAAATGCAGCTACTAATATTGTTAGATCTCAAGCTGCCTCAACTTCAGAGTACCAGTGTGACACAAGGCATCTTGTATGTTATGCAAAAAGAGATAAGAACTGTGTCCACTGCAGCACACCTGCTCGTCGTCAGTGCTCGCATTATTATTGCACTGGATGTCCAGACCAGCCACATCTACACCCACAATGTTTTTATGACTACCATAAAAGTATGTGAATAGTGGCAAATTCTTCTGGGAAATGTAAAATAGAATTTGCTTGGTGTAAATAATATTAGTCATAGTTGATTGGTTTTTACAGAAATTTGTGGTGTAGGAAAAAAATCATATAAATTATACATTTGAAGTGATTGTGGTAAAATGTGTTGTGTTTAAAAATGGATGTGCACTGATATTCTGAGATTTTTCTGCTATGGATTAAACTGGAGCTGACATATGTGAGTACAGTTTATTTATCTTTTTTCCAGTTATTTTTGATTAGGTCTACACTTCACATAACATGACAGACTCTTTTCCTACATCAAATAATTATCTACAGCATTTCACAAGATTCTTCAGTCAATTTCCCACATGTTTATGTATAACATCAACACCTAGTTAAATAAAATGTGTATCTACTGCCTGTTTTTAAAATATAACCTGAAGAGAAAAATTGCACACATTTTGAGTGGTTGTTTTTACAAACATATGTGGTTTTGATAAAAAAATCATAAAAATTACATCTATGAAGTGATAGTGATAAAAGTTTCTAGATATGTTTCAAACTAAATGTGCACTGACATTCTGAACATTTTATTGCCATACATTAATTGGGAGCTGAAATATTTAAGTTTAAGTATACCATTTAATTTAATTTTTTTAACACTTTTTAAATCAAGTCTACACTTCACAAGACATAACACACACCTATTCATATCAATTAATTATATGAAGCAATTCATAAGATTCTCCAGTCAATTTCACACATTTAAATGTATAACATATGTACCTACTGAACTTATGTATTTGTCCACTGTCTGTTTTTAAAACTTCACCTGTCTGAAAAAAATTGCATCCATTTTGGGGCCTGGGTAAAACCCAAAAACAGCCTGGGAGAGAATGAGTTAAGTTCTGTTCAGTGATTTCATCAGCTGTAAATTCTTTGTTCAGTCCATCAATCAGGGGTAAATTGTTTCAATTCTGCCAGCAGGTCCATCCTTCCATTTGTTGTAAGATTTTGTTTAAAATATTTCATCAGCTGTTGTGCTGTCCTTCCATCATCTATACATGTACTTCCAAGTATATTTACTAAAACTCATTGAGTATGGTAGCTGATTTAGTTGTTACTATCTATGAGTCCCCATCTGATGTGAGGCCCCATCTGATGTGATTCCCCCCATCCGCTGTGAGTCCCCCCATCTGCTGTGAGTCCCCATCTGATGTGATTCCCCCCATCTGCTGTGATTCCCCCCATATGCTGTGAGTCCCCCCATCTGCTGTGATTCCTCCCATCTGCTGTGAGTCCCTCCATCTGATGTGAGTCCCCATCTGCTGTGAGTCCCCCCATCCGCTGTGAGTCCCCCCATCTGCTTTGAGTCCATCTGATGTGAGTCCCTCCATCTGATGTGAGTCACCCCCATCTGCTGTGAGTCCCTCCATCTGATGTGAGTCCCTCCATCTGATGTGAGTCCCTCCATCTGATGTGAGTCACCCCCATCTGCTGTGAGTCCCTACATCTGATGTGAGTCCCCATCTGATGTGAGTCCACCCCATCCGATGTGAGACCCCTCCATCCGCTGTGAATCCCCCCCATCTGCTGTGAGTCCTCGCCATCTGATGCGAGTCCCCCCATCTGATATGTCCCCCCATCTGCTGTGAGCCCTCGCCATCTGATGTGAGACCCCCCATCCGCTGTGAGTCCCCCCCCCGCCCCCCTGATATGAGTTCCCCCATCTGATGGTCCTATAACAAAGAAACAATATAACCATTGCTGATGTCAAAGTTCCTAAGGAGCATGTCAGACAAAGTGAGTAAATGTCGGTTGTGTATGAAGCTGGCAGCCTTATCATGTCAAAGACATTGCTCCAGAAACCACCACAACAACAAGAGTGTGTCAATACTTGGTGTAGATTTCCTGCCAGGGGACCAGCTGTAGTGGTGGCTCCATGCTCCGTAGGGGGGACAAAAAGGGAAATAATGATAGTCTTATGATCAATGTCTGAGTGCGACCTTTATGGCTACTATCTCATCCCTGACAATCGTTTTTTTCTGTAACATCTGAGGAGCCTGTTCTTGTTTGCGTGTGTGTCCATGAAACAGAATGAGAGAAGTACATCTATGTGTCAAATGTAAAGCAGTTACAAAAGACCCCCATCCCCCGAACTATGAAATAATAAATAAATACATTAAAAAAAAAAAGTTTCTAGACCAGGGCATCTTAACCTGTGATCCACGAGCCCCTTGGAGGTCTGTGAATGGATTCTGGGGGGGGGGGTTAGTCAATTCACATAACCTAAAAAATTGTAAATGTAAAGTTTTAGATTATGCTTCTATGTACATTTTTTTTTTCTTCAAGAAGGGGTCCAAAGCCTTCATTGGACAATCAAAGAGGTCTAAAGTCTTCATCAGACAATCAAAGAGGTCTATAGTCTTCATCAGACAATCAAAGAGGTCTATAGTCTTCATCAGACAATCAAAGAGGTCTATAGTTTTCATCAGACAATCAAAGAGGTCTTTAGTCTTCATCAGACAATCAAAGAGGTCTATAGTCTTCATCAGACAATCAAAGAGGTCTATAATCTTCATCAGACAATCAAAGTGGTTTAAAGCTTTCACTGAGCAATCAAAGGGGTCCATAGCTTTAAGTGGACAATCAAAGGGGTCCCTGGCAAAAAAAAAAGGTAAAGATACCCTGTTCTAGACTAAATTTATCCACTGGGAAAGGGGATAAAACTTATCCACTGGGAAAAGGGATAAACTTCATCCACTGGGAATGGGGATAAACCTTATCCACTGGGAAAAGGGATAAAACTTATCCATTGGGACAGGGGATAAGAATGAAGATGACTGTGGTTGGTAGATACATTTTGTGGTTGTGATAATTACATCAAAACTTGTCACAACCATCAAGCACAGACTTCAGCTCTTGAACAGTCACGTCTATGTCCTGTTTTGTTGTCTCTCTTCCCACTGAAATTCTGAGTGCCCGCCAGGCCACCGAGTCAGGCACGCCGAGAGCTAGAAGAATGTGGGAGGGTCTATGGATGGAAACAAGATTAACTGTCCTGTGTATGAACTTTAACATTGGTGGAGTGTTTAATAACATTGGATGGAAGAACGAACGAACTTTATTTTCAAAGGGTTTAGAATTGGGCATGCAGGCCCGTCTGACATTCTGCCCTTCCTTTCTCTCACCTTTCATACTGAATTCATTTATTCTCACATGCATTTTACATATCAATTTCAAGGAATTCAACATTGTAAAGTAAAATAAAATAACACACTCATATTAACATTAACTACTTATAAACATGACATAAAATATGTTGAAAAGTACAAACGTCATTAGAACCTACAGTTGATATTATAAGAAAAGATAATCCGATTCTGTAATCAGAACTCATAAAGTATTCGAAAAGTCTACGACTGTATGAATAGGGACAGGTTGTTTCTTAGGTTATGTGGAAGACAATTCCATAGATGAGCAGCAGAGTACGTTAAGCAGAAGTGAAGAGCAGAATAGCCCACGCAAAAAAACAGCATTCTATAAAATAAAAAGTATTTTATGCAACAATTCTTTGTCAATGGAAGTAAGAGAATTCTTCAGTGTTATACAGAACCAATCCTGACATATGGGAGTGAGTCAGGGAGGGAAATCACTAGAGGCCACAGAGATGTGGTTTTACAGAAGAGTGTTAAAAATACTTACTTACTTAGTCGTTCCTCTTCTCCCATGAGGTGTAGAGGTTTGTAAGAGAGAGCGCCATACTATTCTATCGGCTGTCTTCCTCCTGGCTTGGTTCCATTCTAGTCCTTGGTCCGTTAAATAGTTAAAAATACTATGAACACTTAAAAAGAAAAAGTAATGAGGATGTCAATATGCACGGGAGGCTTTTTCCTCATGTTAGAAGGAAGCAATCTACTTTCTTTGGGCATGTTATGAGCAGAAGAAAGCTGGAATATATGTTATGATTAAAATTCATAACGATTGTGCCTATTATAGGTTTAGCTCAACAGGGCTCTTTGTTTGTAAATTTGATACAGGTCACTGATAAAGACGGGTGAGCAACGTTAAGCCAATATGCTTAGCTGGCTCACGTGAAACTAGGGGAGAAGTGCGGGGCGATATACGATTGTGTCATGGTGAGTGGACGTAGGTGTTTGAGCTCCTGATTGTTAAAGTGTTTATAATGGAGTTCTGTTATCACTAATACATCAAGATCTTCGGTGAGATGTATCTAGTCATCTAGTTATCTGTATTGACAAGAAGTATAATTGCTCAGTGTCGAGTGTGAAGAGATATAAAAATCATATTGAGAACTAAAGGACATCGTTCCTGACATGGACTGACTGCCTATAGTATATCGTTTACTGCATCTTATTTGCCATTCTATGTTGGCTTGAACTATTTATTTGTGGAGCTGTGTGCCATCCTAAATAAATTATATATCATCCATTGTAACTCAAATTATTCTGAGTGGTGTGGGCTGGTTGCGGTGTCTGAGAGTTTACTACCCTAGACGTCATCTTGGCCACAGGAACCATCCTGTTATTGCATATTAACATTAACATCTAAAAGACACGTAACAATATATCAAAAGGAAAGATTGAAGGAAAAAACAGACAGAGGAAGATGGAGAGAGCAGATACTGGACAGTTTGGCATCATGACATGGAAAGAAGTCAAACAACAGAATTGATAAATTGTACTGGATGCAGAAAGTTGTGGAGAGACATAATCACATATGCCACCAGGCAAGGGACTTGAAGAAGAAGAAGTGTTTCATAAAACAAGCGGGAGACTCGGTTTTAGAGCTTGAATAGTTCACAAGAAATGGAGTTTTGCATTTGATTAGTTTTTGTTACAAAATGAATAAATAAAAAAAGACTGAAAACAGATGCTCAATGATGGGTGCTTGCATAAAATAGAAGGATTTAAACGTTATGACAAGATCACTGAAGATGAACTGATGTCAAGAATTTGTTTCAAATATTTCATCACTTGTACTTGTTTTTCGTGTGTGTGTTTTGTTTCCATCCTTCTTTTTTTTCCTTCCTTCGTTCGCTTGAAATATATTGTCTATATCTGCAATGTTGTTTCTTGTATAAACTTCACTGTCTTTTGTAGTTCATACAGAGGTCCGTATAGTTTTGCTTCCAGTGTTGTTTCTCTGGGCCAGTGGGTTTGCCTCAATATATCATATTCGGGGCAATCTTGAAGTACTTGCTCCGCAGTCTGGGGTGCCTGTCCACATGTACACATGGCTGAATTGCCAATCTTGAATTTTGTATACATGTGGCTGCGGAGTCGGTTGTGTCCTGTTCTGAGGCGCAGAATGACAATTTGTTCTGATCTGTTTATAGCTTGGTAGTCATCCTGTGTTGGTGGCTTTCTGATTGATTTGATCATCTTTTTCTTCTGATGGTACATTACTGGTACATCTGGTTGCTCGTCTGCAGCACCTTCTTTAGCCAGTCGGTCTGCTCTCTCGTTTCCTGGTATTCCGCAATGAGACGGTATCCACTGCATGGCGACCCTGCGCTGGTTGCACAGTTCAGAAAGTAGGGCTTGTATACCTGGCAATTTTCTGGACTGAAGTGCTTGGAGTGCTGATCTTGCATCTGTCAGGAATACTACAGGCTGTGGACCAAGATTGGTGTTCAACAGTTTCTCAGTTGCCACCTTGATTGCCTGGATTTCTGCATCATAGTTGTTACAGAATTTCATTGGATGAAGGTGGCAAACTTTTCAGAGGAAAACAAGCTGCAGACTTGTTTGCTAGAAGATACAGTTCAGAAAGCAACTTACCCATTAACATAGACCATCAGAGAGAGATAAGAAAAGAAATACTGGCAACCATGGGACAGACAGATACTCCTGCCCCAATGAGGGAACCCATCACACTAGGAGAACTACAGAAGGCTATTTCCAAGCTTAAGTTTCAAAAGTCACCCGGCCCAGACAAAATCAGCAACGAAATGCTAGTAAATCTGAGCTCAGCAGCAAAGACAAAACTGCTTGAGATATTCAACCACAGCTGGTTGAAAGGAACGGTACCCCAAGTATGGAGAGAAGCCATCACAATACCCATACTAAAAAAAGGGAAATGTAAGACCGAGGCTGCAAGTTACCGGCCAATCAGTCTCACAAGCTGTGTTGGGAAGACTATGGAGCGAATAGTCAACCACAGATTGAAATGGTATTTAGAGTCTGAGCAGATCCTGGTGCCGGAACAAGCTGGATTTAGAGAATGCTACAGTATAGAAGACCAAGTTACTTACTTGTCTCAAGCAATAGAAGATGCCTTCCAGGAGAAGAAAAAGGTCCTAACGATCTGGGTCGACTTCAAGCAGGCCTTTGACAAGGTGTGGAAAGATGGCCTCATTGCAAAACTTAGGAGAAGTGGAATCCAAGGCAACATGATGAAATGGATCCAGTCATACTTGCATAACAGGAGAACTAGAGTCACTCTTGACGGTCTGCAGAGCAGAAAAGTGTTGCTCCATCAGGGGGTACCTCAAGGAGGAGTAATTTCCCCAACACTCTTCCTTGTTTACATCAATGACCTGGTGAAAGATCTCCCTGCAGGAGTGAAAGCTGCCTTATATGCAGATGACCTAGTACTCTGGTGCACTGATGAAAATGTCACCACAGCAAATTATAGAATGCAGCGGGCAGCAGACATGCTAGTGTCATGGGCAGAGAAATGGCTTATCACAATAAACACAGACAAAACCTCCACAACACTGTTCTCCCTCGCCCCCAAGGACAAATCAGCTAACATACACCTAGGGACAACCGTGATCAAGGAAGAAAGCTACCCCACCTATCTTGGGGTGACATTTGACCAAAGGCTTACATGGAATAAGCATATTGAAAATGCAGAAGGAAAGGCCCGAAGACGACTAGGCATACTCAGAAAATTAGCAGGTACCAACTGGGGAGCAAATGAACGAAATCTAAAGAAGATTTATAATGGAGTAATAAGACCACACTTAGAGTTTAGCTCAGCAGCATGGTCATCAGCTGCTAACTCACATCTGCAGTCTTTGGACAAGGTGCAAAATCAAGCTCTCAGGCTCATTACAGGAGCCATGAAAACTACACCAATAACAGAGATGCAGAAGGTTGCTGGATTACAGACACTGTCACATAGAAGAGACACAAAAACCATGATCCAGATGGAAAAGTACAACAGTATGCCAATGCACCCAAATGAAGGCAAGACTAGATGATCTGGCATTGGGACGTCTAAAGCGTAGCAGCCTTGTGCATCAGGGAAAAAGACTTATAAGACAGCATCAAGAAGACCTATCCATGAAGACAACACCACTGAAGCCCACCCTATACCCTGTACCATGGGAGCAGGCCAGCAGTGCCCTCCAAATTAATACATCAGTCAGTGGTCTCACAAGTGGATGTGAGTATAATGATCTGCAAAAACGAACTGCTACATTGAGTATGATCCAAGAAAGCTATCCCGATCAATCATGGATACATGCCTATCCAGATGGATCAGCAACTAATGCTGTTAGGAATGGAGGTGCCGGTATCTTTATCTCATATCCTGACAACCACTATGAGACTAGGCACATTCCCACTGGTAAATTCTGTTCCAACTATACAGCTGAGGTTCAAGCTCTAGAGCAAGCTGCAAATATGATTTATAACACCAACTCTGACTGCTACCAGGTAGTCATCCTCACAGATGCACTGTCTGTCCTGCAAGCTCTCAAGGGTGGTAAACTCCCGCATCTGAGAAATGAACTAAACAAGGTAGCTGCCAAAAAGAGAACCATACTTCAGTGGGTACCATCTAATTGTGGTGTACCCGGAAATGAAAAGGCAGATAAACTTGCAAAAAAGGGAGGAGAATGTGAACAAGAAGAGAATGAAGTCACATACTTTGAGAAAAAGAGAGCTATCCAGACTATCAGAAGAGAACAGAACCAACCCAAAGACGACTATCACACTCTCGACCGGCAGGGACAGATAACTATTTTTTGACTCAGGACAGGGCATAACAAACTGAATAAACACATGCATAAGCTACGACTGTCTGCTTCACCACTGTGCACATGTGGATTAAACGAACAAACTGCTGAGCATGTTCTACAGGACTGTCCTCTGTATGACCAGTTAAGAAAGATATACTGGCCCAATGACTCAACACTAAACTCAAAGCTATATGGAGTTAAAGATGAACTTCAAACAACAGTCGAATTCATCATGAGAACTCGTCTGACGGTGTAATCATCAAAGATGCGATCGCAAGAAGAAGAAGAAGAAGTTACAGAATTTCCCCGTTGGTACTCTGACCGTCTCCCTAGTGTTGTTTGGGTATTCTATGTACACTCCTGCTCCTCCATTCTTTACTGCATTCTGTGCTGACCCATCCGTATATGCTCGGACCCAGAGGTCCTGTGGGTATTCATCATCCAGGAAACAGAGTGACTGTCCTACATTGCGCGCTGTTCTGTTCATCCCTGTCGAATATTCCTTTCACTTTTGTCTGGATGTGTACTGGTAGTCTTAGGCTCCTCTCTCCAAGGGGTTTGTTCTGGCACAGACTTTAGGGGGCTGTCAACTTCAGGCAGGTCTGAGGTTTGTCTACGAAATCGTTTGGCCTGGTGGATAAAGCTGCTTCTTTTCAATCGCCCCATTGCTAGGTTTTGGAATCTGTCCTTCATTGGATGGCTCGGCATACAGAGGAACTTTTCTGCCTGTGTTAGCACTTTCGTGTCTCTGCGTTCTCTCAGTGCTTGTATCCTCCCCATTTTCTCCATCTCTACTATAGGCGTTGATTTCATTGCCCCCATAATGACCCTAAGCGCCTGGTTTTGCACCTTATCTAGCTCTTGTAATGTGGTGTTTGATGCTGGACACCACGCAGCTGACCCATATTCCAGGTGTGGTTGTATGCCCTGCTGGTAAACTTTACTAAGTATTTTCCCGCTGGCTCCCCATGTGGTTCCACTTAGTTTTCTCAGGATGGCTAACTTTCTCCTGGCCTTAGTTGCTGCCTTGTTGATGTGCTGCTTCCATGTCAGCCTATCATCGAATGTAACTCCGAGATAGGTGGGTTGTTTATCTTCTCTCAGGAGCTCTACATTTATCTTGATGAAACCAGCTTTTTGTTTGGGAGAGAGGGTGAAGAGCGTAGTGCTGCACTTGTCTGTGTTGATGCTGACACACCATCTGTTTGCCCATGAGGTTAAGGCATCTATAGCTCTTTGTAGCAGTTTGGTGGCCACTGTTGCATGCTCATCTGTGCACCATATTACCAGGTCATAAGCGTACATTGCCACTTTCATTCCATGTGGTAGTTCAGCAACCAGGTCGTTGATGTAGACTAGGAAAAGTGTGGGGGACAGAACCCCTCCCTGAGGGATCCCATGATGCAATAGAATTTTCTTACTCTTGAGGCCATCTAGTTGTACTCGGGCTCTTCTGTTATGCAAGTATCTTCTTCTTCTTCTTCTTCCATCCTTAGCCATCAACCGGCAAAGCAGTATGTGGCCAGTACGCCTAGTGGCGTCTTAGGGCAACACCAAATTGATCAATCTATCGCTGTTTCCACCACGCCTAGTGGCGTCTTTGTGGAACAAAAACAGACCAAACAATCTATCATTGTTTCCGTAATCAGATTGGTTGGCAAGCAGGTGATCAGCCCACTGTGCGAAGTTTTTACGGGATGGGGTAAACAGCCCCATGCCCATACCCTCCTTAGTCGCCTTTTACGACATGCGTGGTAGGGTGCAGTGTTACTATTCTTTGCTCCCCTTTCGGGCCCCGGTAACACACGGGTGTTTATGCAAGTATGCTTTCACCAATTTGTACATCCTACCATTCACTCTACAGTTTCTCAGTTTCTTCAGAAGCCCTTCTTTCCAAAACTTGTCAAATGCTTTCCTTAGATCTATCCATGCTGCTAGTACCAGTTTCTTATCTTGGAATGCATCCTCAATCTCTTGGGAAAGGTAAGTTGTTTGATCTTCGGTAGAGTAACACTGCCTAAAGCCCGCCTGCTGTAGTACAAGAAGGTTTTCACTTTCAAGGTACCACTGTAGCCTGAGGTTGATGATACGTTCCATTGTTTTGCAGAGACAGCTTGTAAGGCTGATTGGTCTGTAGCTGGAGGCCATGGAACTGTCTTTTCCTGGTTTTAGGAGTGGTATCATGATTGCTTCCCTCCAGGTCTGTGGAACTCTGCCTGAGTTCCAACAGATATTGAAGATCTGGAGCAGCTTTGTTTTTGCTGCGGTTCCCAAGTTCTTAATCATTTCATTGAACACTCCATCAACTCCTGGCGACTTTCTCATTTTCAATTTGGATATTGCAAGCTCCAGTTCTCTGAATGTGATTGGTGCCTCCATAACTTCAGGTATGGTTCCATCTCGTCCTGTGTATTGTTGTTTCTCACGAGTCTCCTGTTGCTTCTCTGGGCTAACTTCGATGTTGTTGTCTTTAGCAAAGGTATCTGTAAAGTGATCAGCTGCCTGTTTTCCTGTGAGGATATTTCCATCTTTGTACAGTGCAATCTTTGAGTTTCTCCCTGTAACCTCATTGTTAAGTGGTTTACCAGCTTCCACAGTTTCCTTGTATCTCTTTTGAAGTTCAAGGACTCTGTTTTCTCTTTCCAGCTTCTCTGCCTGGCCTGCAACTTGGCCCTTTGAAATTTGGCCTTAGCAAGCTGGTAGTTATTGTGGTGTTCTTGGCATGGACTGGTCTCTGCCTGCTTTCGAGATGTTTCCATGTCATTGTGCAGTTGCTCTAGTCCACTATTCCAATATGGTTTGTAGTGCTTACGAGCCCCTCTAGGTATTGTTTCACGAGCAGCCTGTAATATGCATCTTCTGAATTCATCGACCAACTTATTGATGTCTTTGTCTACAGTCAGATCTCTAGCTAGTATACAGGTATGATGCTGGTACATTGTCCAGTTTGCCTTCTTGTAGTTCCACCTAGAGAGAGTGCTGCTCTCCATGACAAGTTCATTTTCCACAATTAGGAAGACTGGCCAGTGGTTGCTGCCTCCAAGTTGTTTACCTACAACGCGTGTGGTGTTCCACTCCAGGCCTGGTGAGTGGAATGCCAGGTCTGGTGTAGAGGTGGTGTGCCATGATCTCAAGTAGAAGGTTTGTGGGTTGATTGGCTGGTTAATCAGGATAAACCCATTGTCATCCTGCCAGTTTTCAAGCTCCTCACCTCTCCTGTCCATGTGATCATAGCCCCAGCTCTGTGAAGTCTCCGCACACAATCAGTCTTTCTTTTGCTGGGATTATGTCTAGAACCAGTGGGCGGTCGCTCGGACAGTAGTAGTTGAGCAGGTGGAATTCTGTACTTTCTGTCCTGAGATGAAGCATCTGGTATTCCGCCCCTCCATATATGTTTCAAGCGGACATGCACTGATACTATTCCTCACGAGTGTCAGTATTCCAACCTTTCGCCTGTCTATTCGGTAGCACTGGTAGCCTCTGATTTTGAAGGCTATGTCCTTGTTGAGGTGGGTTTCTTGCAAGCAGCATACATTTACTTGCTCTTCATTTAAGATATGCTTGAGCTCTAAGTTTTTGCTGTAGCCGTCTTTTTTACTGTTGACGCCTTCAGCATTCCAGTGCATTATTTTAAGTGGTCTTTGCTTTGCTTGGCCAGTAGCTCTATTCTCATGCCTCCTGGCTCCACGGGAGCAATTGAGAAGGACCTGCAGTAGTAGGGGTTGGGCCCTTTTGTGGTAGAGGGCCCAGCACTGTGCCTGTCTGGGTGTCCGTCACAGGGCGAGTGCCATAACGTTTTGTAGATACAGGAATATTTCCATTGCGCGTGTGCATGGCATCCTGATTGCTGTGGTGCGCCTCTTGGCTGGTTGCCTCCGTCTTCAGCACCTTGACTTGCTAGGGCAGACTGTGGTCTTGCTCGAGTGTAGGAGGGCCTGGCCAGTCTTGGTTTTTCGGCCACTGATGGCTGTACTTGAGCCCCATCTCCACGTCAAGGAGCTGGCCTCAATGGGGGTTTCCACCCTAACAAGTGCCAGTGGAACACAAGACGATAAGAAGATGCTGGCAATGAATGGGACACACACTGCAGAAACATGGTGATAGTATTACAGGGCAGTCCTGGGAATACACAGGATGAGAGAGGTAGAGGAACACTCGGAGGTAGACATGATAAGGGATGATGATGAAGACATAGAAAGACCTTAAGCTGATGGCACAGGACAAAGAGATGTGACATAAGTTTGTTGAAGGCCTATGTTCCTTGGGGATCTGAAGTGTGATGAATGAATGAAAATCATACGACAATAAATGACCATCTGACAGACATTCAAGATGGGGTTTGACATTCATGAAGAGTGTCACACTAGTGCCAACCAATGGTCTTAATCTTCTTATTTTCTCCCTTTGCTCCACATTGTTTGAACAGTACCTCAATCAATCAATACCATTTAGCTCCCCAAGGAGCATAGGCCTTCAACAAACGCGGCAAAATTGTCACGTGCCCTCAGCTCAAGTTCTTTCCATGTTTTCCTCATCATTTTCACCCCTGTCTCCGATTCTCTTCTTCATGTGTTTTTCTGGTCTACTTCTGCCTCTTTCCCTCGGGATTCCAGAACAAGGACTGCCTTGTAATGCTATCAACAGGTTTCCTCAATGTGTGTCCAATCCATCGCCAGCGTCTTCTTCTCAACTCTTGTTCCACTGGCACTTGTCTGGTTCTTGTCATCAATTCCACATTTGTGACTTTGTCATACCATTTCAGGCCGCCTATTCTTCTCAAGTACCCATTGATGAAAGTCTGTAGCTTTTTAGTTGTTGTTTTTGTAGCTCTCCATGTCTCAGAGCCATACAATAGGACTGACTTGACATTTGAGTTGAAGATTCTTATTTTCATGTTGGACTTGATTTATCTTGTTCTCCATGTTTCCCAGTGCAATGAAAGCTCCTCTTGCTTTCTGTATTCTTATTTTGATATCACTGTCTGTCCCTCCAACTTTGTCTATATTGCTGCCAAGATATGTGAACAGTCCCTATGAAGGAGTAAACTGACAAACTCAGGAAAAGTTAGACTGGGCACCATATGGGAATAAATCCTTATTAACCAGCAGCAGACATGTAACCATAATATGCCAGAGACCAGGCACACAGCTTGAACAGACTTGTGCTCTACTTTGAAACGAAGGGTAATAATTATGAAAATGGTGTTATCTCTACATTCACTTAACAGCAAATATGTGTACAATACTTCACTTTTCTTCTCCAACTCACATCGTGATAAAATCAATTAACTAATAAAATGGTTGCATGGTAATGTATACAGACAAGACGTTACAGACTTTTATAAATGTGTGCTAGTACTGAAGTAGCATGACAAGATCACTAATGTGGAACTGATGATGAAAGTCAGATAGGTGCCAGCAGAACCAAAGATTATAAAAAAATAAAATGAAGATAGATAGGACAAACACTTAGGAAGCCTGCTGATAGCATTACAAGACAATCCTTGTTCTGGTAATCCCCATGGTAAGAGAGGCAGAGGTAGACTGAAAAACACATGGGAGAAGAGAACTGGTGTGAGAAATAAAAAAAGGTAAAGAAGACATGAAAAGACCTTGAGCAGATGGCACATGACAGGAGGACCTGACATAACGTTTGTTGTAAGCCTATGCTCATTGGGGAGCTAAAGGGTATTGACAGTAATGTATGATGATGATGATGGTAGATGTACCTGTCTTGAGCATGGCACGCAGCTCCCACACTGGCCTGCACTAACGGGGCTCTAGATAAAATCTCGTGACCTATCCAAGACAAGAAGGAAGACGTGACAGCCAAATTTCACTCTGTGTTCAATATCATTCATCATCACTATTTCCTGTTTCCCTATTTATGGAGCAAGTAGCCACCATTGCATCTGGTCCTCTTACATGTAGCCACCACCACATCTGGTCCTCTTACATGTAGCCACCACTACATCTGGCCCTCTTACATGTAGCCACCACTACATCTGGCCCACTTACATGCAGCCACCACTACATCTGGGCCTCTTACATGTAGCCACCATTACATCTGGTCTTCTTACATGCAGCCACCACTACAGCTGGTCCTCTTACATGTAGCCACCATTACATCTGGTCTTCTTACATGCAGCCACCACTACATCTGGTCCTCTTACATGTAGCCACCACTACATCTGGTCCTCTTACATGTAGCCACCACTGCATCTGACCCTCTTACATGTAGCCACCACTACATCTGGCCCTCTTACATGTAGCCACCATTACATCTGGTCTTCTTACATGCAGCCACCACTACATCTGGTCCTCTTACATGTAGCCACCACTACATCTGGTCCTCTTACATGTAGCCACCACTGCATCTGGTCCTCTTACATGTAGCCATCACTGCATCTGCCAAAGTGTACCCCCTCTATAAATCTGGCTCACATAGCGATCCCAACAGCTACAGACCAATATCCCTTCTATCATCTCTTTCAAAACCACTAGAGAAACACATTTACAACACCACATTTCAACACTTAACAACAAACAAACTGCTCATTGATAGCCAGTCAGGTTTCAGACCCAAACATTCCTGTCACACAGCTCTCACCAAAATGGCAGACAACTGGCTGTCGAACATAAATGATGGAAAATTATGTGGTGCTGTTTTTGTCGACTTCAAGAAAGCATTTGACATGATGAACCACACTATCTTGGTTCAAAAGTTGGAAAACCTCAGAATAGGCCCTAATCCACTAAACATCATCAAATCATTCCTGGCAGATCGACAACAGTTAGTGCTTCACAACAACTCGGCATCAGATTTCTCGAAGGTAGTTAGTTACAGGAGTACCGCAGGGCTCTATTCTTGGGCCCCTACTCTTCGCAATGTTCATCAACGACCTGCCACTACATCTAAAATATTCAACTTGTGACCTCTTTGCAGATGATTGTACTATCTACACTAGTGACAATGACTGCGTGGCACTTGAAATGACTCTTCAAAGTGATGTAGACAATCTAACAAAATGGAGTAATATGAATCGTATGCCAGTAAACACAACAAAAACGAAATCTATGTTGATTACCACCAGACAGAAACTCCTAAGCTGCACCAAAAGATCGCTACAGCTACACACGGAATCAATTCAAATTGAACATGTAACAGAACACAAAGTTCTAGGGATCACGATTGACCAGCACTTAACGTGGAACTCCCATGTACGGAATTTAACTAAACACTTAGCACAAAAGACGTACCAGCTAGCCAAAATAAAACACTTCTTAGACGCAGACACTAGACTATTGTTCTACACCTCACATATACAGACACATCTAGATTACTGCTCTACACTATGGGATTGTTGCCCTGCTTCCACCTCGAAGAGACTGCACTCCCTGCAAAAGAGAGCAGTACGTCTGATCACCGATAATCGCACGACACCACACACAAGGACAGGAAAAGAACCCAAAATACTGTCGCTAAAAAAACGTCTTCTCTACAACAAAGCCAAGCTGACTCACACAATTCTATCTAACAATGCCCCGTCGTACCTACGATCATTGTTTCAAACCAGTAGAAGGGAGGGACAACGATTACATCAGTTACGTCTGCCCAAACCTAGGATTGACCTGTTCAAAAAGAGTCTAGCCTACTCTGGTGCCTACTTATGGAACAGCCTTCCACACCACCTAAAAAGCCTACCTACACAATATTCTTTTAACAAAGCACTTTTCAAACACTTCCTCAACACTGATTATCTACCCCCATAGAAACAGCATTTGCCTGTCAACATCTCATCCATAGGTCAACATTTCTTTTCCTCTTCCGCTTGTTTTTGTGTGTGTGTGTGTGTGTGAATAATTTGTTTTATATCCATGTAATATCATTATTATATTCACTTTAAAATATTATTATATAATGTACTGTATGTGTGAATGTACCCACATAATACTGTACTTTAGAAATGTGAGTCGTGAGAATGTACCCACATACCACTGTACTTTAGAAATGTGAACTTTTTTTTTTCTACCGCTAAAAGACTTTTCCTGCCACAGAAGTGCGTAAGAAAGTGTTATTATTATTATTTCATTTTCCACCAAGAATGTATGGACATAAGCGAGAATGTGTTTATGTAATTTTTGTATTGATGATTGATGACACATTCAAAAATACAGATTAATTGTAGACGGATTGACCGCATGAGTGAGTGTCGGTATACAGAATTTATTTATTTTTATTTATTGTTTTATTGATTTTATTTTATTATTACTTTTTTCCCCCAATTACTAGCTTGTTTGTTTCAAAAAAAAAAAACCTACTCATTTTTTATTTTTTTATTACGATTGCATACTGTAAATGAATGCTGTTATGGTAACTTTATAATGTTGCATGCCTTTAAATTAATGCTTAAAGCATCATGTGGGAATGAAAGGATATAGTATGCAAGATTAATGAGAGTGGAAGGGCAGAATGTTAGACGGGCCTGCGCGCCCAATTCTTTACCCTTCGAAAATAAAGTTTGTTCGTTCGTTTGTCCTCTTACATGTAGCCACCACTACATACTACATCTGGTCATCTTACATGTAGCAACCACTGCACCGGGTCCTCTTACAGGAAGCTGACAATAAAACATTCACGTGCTCTTGCAGACGTGGTTTCTGTAGCAACCTATTTTACACAGTGAGGTTGCCAGCCACCTGCACAACCTCATATTAGTCACCTTTTACGAGATGCCTTTGTCTTCCATGAGTCCCCCCGGGTTCTATATGGGTGTGGTCAATATCATGTTGTTCCAGCCCAGAGGTTCTCAATGTGGGTCTTATGGCCCCCCCCCAAAGGGGTCATGCCATAGGTCTAGGAGGCCACAGTAAGATGGTAAAGTACATTTTTGTCCAGCTAACAGCGACTATGACAGGGGCCACAGAGGTAAATGAGGCTCATAATGGGGGTTATGAGCAAATAAAAATGCTGAGAACCCTTGTTCTAGCCCATGTCCTCATGCTCAATAATACTATGCTACAATGTCCACATCAGCATACAGTCTGATGCTCACAGTTAACATTGTTCACACCAGCATACAGTCTGATGTTCACAGTTAACATTGTCCACACCAGCATACAGTCTGATGTTCACAGTTAACATTGTCCACACCAGCATACAGTCTGATGTTCACAGTTAACATTGTTCACACCAGCATACAGTCTGATGTTCACAGTTAACATTGTCCACATCAGCATACAGTCTGATGTTCACAGTTAACATTGTTCACACCAGCATAGTCTGATGTTCACAGTTAACATTGTTCACACCAGCATACAGTCTGATGTTCACAGTTAACATTGTTCACACCAGAATACAGTCAGATGTTCACTGTTAACAATGTCCACACCAGTATACAGTCTGATGTTCACAGTTAACATTGTCCACACCAGCATACAGTCTGATGTTCACAGTTAACATTGTTCACACCAGCATATAGTCTGATGCTCACAGTTAACATTGTTCACACCAGCATACAGTCAGATGTTCACTGTTAACATTGTCCACACCAGCGTACAGTCTGATGTTCACAGTTAACATTGTCCACACCAGCATACAGTCTGATGTTCACAGTTAACATTGTCCACACCAGCATACAGTCTGATGTTCACGGTTAACATTGTTCACACCAACATACAGTCTGATGTTCACAGTTAACATTGTTCACACCAGCATACAGTCTGATGTTCACAGTTAACATTGTTCACACCAGCATACAGTCTGATGCTCACAGTTAACATTGTTCACACCAGCATACAATCAGATGTTCACTGTTAACATTGTCCACACCAGCATACAGTCTGGTGTTCACAGTTAACATTGTCCACACCAGCATACAGTCTGATGTTCACAGTTAACATTGTTCACACCAGCATACAGTCTGATGCTCACAGTTAACATTGTTCACACCAACATACAGTCTGATGCTCACAGTTAACATTGTTCACATCAGCATACAGTCTGATGTTCACAGTTAACATTGTTCACATCAGCACACAGTCTGATGCTCACAGCAGCATACAGTCTGATGTTCACAGTTAACATAGGTCATATCAGCATACAGTCTGATGTTCACAGCTAGTAAACTGTCCATATCAGCATATACTCTGATGTTCACAGCTAGCAAACTGTCCATATCAGCATGTACTCTGATGTTCACAGCTAGCAAACTGTCCATATCAGCATATACTCTGATGTTCACGGCTAGCAAACTGTCCACACCAGCATATATTTTGATGTTCACAGCTAGCAAACTGTCCATATCAGCATTTACTCTGATGTTCACAGCTAGCAAACTGTCCATATCAGCATATACTTTGATGTTCACAACTAGCAAACTGAGCATACCAGCATATACTCTGATGTCCATAGCTAGCAAACTGTCCATATCAGCATATACTCTGATGTTCACAGCTAGCAAACTTTTCATATCAGCATATAAGTTAGATCTTCACAGCTAACAAACTGTCCATATCAGCATATAGTCAGATGTTCACAGCTAGCAAACTGTGCATATGTTCATATCAGCATATAGTCTGATGTTCACAGCTAGCAAACTGTCCACATGTTCATATCAGCATATAGTCAGATGTTCACAGCCAGCAATACAAATTTATAACCCTTTAGTCAAAATCCTTGGAAACAGCTTGTTTTTGGAAACCGGATTGTTTAAATTTTCAGATGTCACCCAAATCGATCACAAAGTAGCCAAACATAGCCCAAATGGCATTTGAAAAATAACCTAAAGTTGCTCTAAATAGTCAGAAATTGTCCAAATTGTGACAGAAAAGTGACAGAAAAGTAGCAGACAGAAACTTTCAATTTTCAGAATAATTTGGTTTTCGGACATTCAGTTAAAATGGTACAGACCTGTAACATACTGTTATAGATTCTTGGCATGATTCATAGAGGTACTGTGAAAATGGCGAGTGTCGTACTGATGGATTGTGAGAGGAACACACTATCTGGCCAGATAACCCATCTTAGCAGAACAGACGGCTGTCTAGTGACCAGGTCTAGATTCCAAGGGTCTATGTGGAGACAAAAGAAGAATAGCTCTCTCAGATAGTTGGTCCAAGTTCTATAACAGTGTTTCTCAATGTGGGCCACAGTAAGATGGTAAAGTATCTTTTTTTCAAGCTAACAGTCACTATCAGGGGAGGCCACAGATGTAAATGAGGCTCAGAAAGGGTTGGGGGGGGGGGGGGCATGAGCAAAAGAAGGTTGAGAACCCCATGCTCTATATAAGGGGTGAAAAGAGAAGAGGAAATATCATTTATAAAAAAAATAAAAAATTTAGTCCCCAAATCCAAATATCCCCATCAAACAAATCATTGCTTATGTATCCATACTTAACGGATGAAAAACTTTCATCTTATGATCTCTGAATTTCAAGAGTGCAAGGTGCCTGCTAGAATAGAAGGATTGAACTGGTATGGCAAGGTCACTAATGCAGAACTGATGACAAGAACTAGACAACTGCCAGTGGAACAAAAGATTGAGGCTAGTGATGGATACGAGTCACTGAGGAAACCTGTTGTTAGCCTTACAAAGCAGTCCTTGTTCTGAAATCCCTTGGGTTATTGTTGTTATTTAACTAGGGCTGCTGAGCTTCTGGCTCTTTTGCAGCCAATACCAAGCTGAAGACTCTTTGGTATTATCTACACTGTAGATCTAGGCTTTTTTCTGTGGCTTTTCTGCCATTCCAAAACATATTGAGTTAAAGTCATGAGCTTTCAGTTTCTCCAGCTTGGCTTGCATTTAAAGGATCATCACATCTGGTCCTTAACTAAGAGGAAGAAGCGTGTAGCGTACTGTGCATTCCCTGCCATCCAAGGGGGCTCTCCACATAGGCAGAGCTAAAATACTGTGCTGCGGTTCTGGGCTCTCCCAAGGAATTGTCACGTCGTACACAGAGCCACTTCTCAGCTCCCCTTGCCTATCACGGGTTCATAGTGAGGTCCCCCTGCATGGAGACAACCAGAGTTATGTCTAGGGTTCAAGTGACTCCTTCAAGCTTAGTGTGCAATGCTGGGTTCTCAACAAGTTTCACCACAGGGAGAATACCTGGAAGTGTGCGGATGATTTCAAGAGTCAATGAGGGTGTAATAAGCCTCACAGACAAAGGTTCACTTCCACATCTGTATAATATAATATTGTGCTAATCTGGTGGTCATATAAGGATGACTCCAAATATGCCTCCATCCATAAATCCCTTGGGTAAAAGAGATAAAGAGAGACAACAACAAAATATTTAAAAAAAAACACATGGAGAAGAGAGCTGGAAAAAGAAATCAAATGGATAAAGAAGACATGGAATGACTTTGAGCAACAGCACAGGACAGGACAGCACAGGACAGGACAGGACAGGACAGGACAGGACACGACTTGGAACAAATCTGTGGAAGGCCTATGCTCTTGGGGAGCTCCTGTGTAATGAATCAATAAATGTATCCCAACCAATAAAACTCCTCATATTTCTTCATACTGTCAGGGTGATGGATTCTCTCACAAATAAAAAAGTTTCCATCTTCTGATCTGCTCCTTACCTTTTAATGGCTTCCCCACAAAAGACACATTGCATGTGTTGGGCAGACGCTGGCTGTGTGCAGACTTGCCGTTGAAAACTACTGCATTTCCAAAAGTGAGCTATTCAAAAAATAAGATTTAGACAAAGCTGAAGACGGCGAAAAGAAACAAGCAAACAAACAAAACTCATCATAGAAAATTGTAGACCAAGGGGAGGAGCAACAGTAAAATACTATTTTCATAATTAACTGCAGGATTTCCATACTTCTTCTTCTTCGTACACTCTCAGACGTCAGATTTCCATACAAATACACAGGGTTAACTTATAACAGCAATAGCTAAATATACCAACATATTTGATGGTATATAGCTGGCAGACGCTGGAGCTGGGTTGGCCATGTCCTCAGAAGAGACCCTGATGCCATCACAAGAACAGCTATGCTTTGGACCCCTGAAGGAAAACGAAAGAGAGGCCAACCAAAAACAACCTGGCGGAGGACTGTGGAGGCTGAGATGCAAAGAATGAACCAGAGTTGGGGCACTGTACAAAGATGGCCACCGACCGAGCAAAGTGGAATCAATTTGTTGTTGCCCTACAAGACGCCACTAGGCATGATGGCCACTGACTGCTTTGACGGTCGGAGGCTAAGGATCAAAGAAGAAAGATTTGATGATATAATGATATATGTTGCCATGGAAATGGTGGCCATCTTGGATTTTAATAATATATTTCAATTCCCTATGGCTTTTTTATCTGTTAAGTTATGAGCACCAAGGCTGAAATGGAAGATCAATGTTGTACTTCTGTCAGATTAGATTTTAGATACCTTTAGTAGATTCTAATATATTTTGGCCATGTAAAAAGACATAACACCTTAATGGAGACCAAAACAGAAGGCAAAGTTGAAGGCAGACGTGCAAGAGGAAGACAGCGCTATAAGTGGGAAGATAACATCAAGAGATGGACAGGAAAGAGTCTATCAAAGTGCACCATCAAGACAAGAGATAGAAGACACTGGTGATCCATTACAGCCGACCTTCATTGTGAAGATGGCAGCTGATGAAGATGAAGAAAGTGAAAAGAAAGATGAACAAACAAAACTCATCATTGAAAATGTAGATTAAGACATAATCATCAGTTCCATTTTTTTGGTAGTCTGTACCATCATCATATATTCTTTCTTTGTCTCACCACAGACTCCCACAAACTGCACGAAGCTGAATGATTATTTGTCACTAATTATAAACTGGTCTCTCATGACATCAAGGACAAACAGGACTACAGCTCCCGCCCATGGAAGATTTGCGGATGAAAGAATAAAGATACAATTTTGCTTGCATGGTCAGAAATTATAGCTTGCACTATACTAAACTTAAGTACTGGCGTTATGGTCCTAATAAAATTACAAAAGCTTTGCCGATACGCACAAAACGTTGTATTCAAGGACTGCTACTCTAATCATCTAACCATTGTTGATAGTTTAGAGTGTTTACACTTGTTGATTTCTTAATCATTATCATCCCCGTAATTTGTCTATTATTTACCCATATACAAATATGAGTGTTAATTGAAACCACTACAGAATAACTGGAGATTGAGATTTTGGACCTTTAGAATGATGTTTTAAAATTGCATCAGTCGGCCCTCTGTATCCACGGGGGATTGGTTCCAGGACCCCCCGCGGATACCAAAATCCACGGATGCTCAAGTCCCTTATATAAAATGTTGTAGTATTTGCATCTCTAGATTACTTTTAATACCTAATACAATGTAAATGTTATGTAAATAGTTCTTATACTGTATTGTTTAGGGAATAATAACAAGAAAAAAAGTCTGTACATGTTTAGTACAGTCGCAACCATCATAGGCCTAACAGCAACAACGTCATAGAGGCTAAGAGCTTTTCCACGCATAATTTTGCCATCAACAGGGATATGCTTCTGTGACGTCTTCTAGCCACACATTTAATGCTTTTTCAGTCTTTGCAAGCACTTTATCATTAACCAGAGAGACCATTTTTGCCATTGTAGGGGCAGCACTAACTTACTTACTTAGCCGTTCCTCTTCTACCATGAGGGGTAGAGGTTTGTAAGAGAGAGCGCCATACTATTCTATCGGCTGTCTTCCTTTCTGGTTTGGTTCCATTCTAATCCTCGGTCCTTCAAAGATTGTCTAATGTTTGTCCTCCCAGCGGACTCTGGGTCATCCTGGAAGTCTGGATCCCTGGCTCTTAGTTTCCCATGCTTGCCGTGGTAGCCGATCTTCTCCCATTCTGCAGACATGGCCAAACCATCTCAGTTGGAACTGTTCTACTTGGGTCTGCAGGGGTTGGGTTTTTAGGCCTTGACGTATCGTCTGGTTGCGGACCATGTCTCTTCTTGTTATTTCAACCACCTTCCTCAGATACCTCATTTCTGAGGTTTGGATCTGGCTTTTGTGGGTTGTAGTCATTGCCCATGACTCGCATCCATACGTCAAGACTGGGACATAGTTGGAGCGGTATACAGCCATCTTTGTCTTCTTACCAACTTCTCTTTTGCTGAGGAATCCTTGATTTATGGCTTGAAAAAGTCTCCCAGCTGCTGCTCTTCGGGTAGCCAACTCTTCTTTGATGCCTCCCTGTAACTGTCTTTTTCTCTTATAGAAGTGATCACTGGCCCAAGACAGTATACATGTTGTTAGATGTGTAGTGCTGGCGTATGATGAACTGAGTGTGGGTGCGAATGAAGGCGCGAATGTGTTTAGGCTCGTATATATGTAGACATTGCAACCCCTACACTCACATGCAGTAGTCAAGGATGCTTGAACACTGCAGGCATGTTTCAAAACATTTATTGACGATAACACACATAGTAGCGTCAACAGGAACAGTCATTGTAAACAAGGTCATGCTGACCGGAAATCGATAATAATACATCAGGCGTTCAAAAGGGCTGGTAAACATTCCAATATTCGTGCATGGTCAATAATAATGTTATTCAATGACAGTTCAAAATTCCGCCTGATCTCTCTGACTAAACGCGTCAGATACCTTAATCACCTTGACACATAGGTACAACTTGGCATTCCCCGCCAATTGCACATTATCAGGCTGTAGTATAATAGCCGAAAACACAGGCCTCGTTCTGACGTCGGCTGTGTACTGCTGATAAGCAGGTTACCATCAACCCTGCAGTAATGCTTATGTGGACATAAATATGCCGCCAATCTGCGGCTCCCACAATATATCTTCGTCACTGGATTTCTGGATGGTATGAAGACTAATAGTCTTGGATGGCTACCTTGAGCACAACATATAAGTTCTGTAATGGAGGACCGGTGAGTTGCAGTTCACAGACTAGGTAATCTTCTAACATGTTCTGCCACCGAAAGCGTAATAATGGAAAAAGTCGGTATTACCTGTAACCGAATCCACAGAACCTAACAAGGAACTCTGCTGTCATTCCAACGCACAGTGACAGAGATTCACTGGGGAAAACTGCCATCGCAGTCACTTCGAAGATTTTCCCGAAAAACACAATGGACTCTCGTCCCTTCAGAAACCAGGACACCTCCCGGCTTGCCGGAAGTCTAACTCTACTTCGCGCTTAAAAAACCTGCGCAAGGCACACCCGAACTGTTTTACCTTTGAACTTAACACAATGACCCAAAAGGGAGATAACCCCAAATCAACCTGACATCGCAAGCAAAGACCCAATTATTCACCTAACTAGGATGAAAAAATATACGACCAATAGATCGATGTTTGAAACCCCATTGGAAGTGACAGCAACATATTACTACACCCCCCCTGTAAAAAAAAATGATACATTTTTTTCTCAAATATATTCATGAGCAAGATAGCACGATTATCAATTATGCGCTCATGAAAGAATGAACCTAATATCAGGTACAATAGACGCATAAATAAAGCGTCTGAAGAGGATACAAATCATCTCCCAACATAGGAGAAAATATTTCCTTTAAACCAAACAAATTCAGAGGGTACCATTAAAGAAACTTAAGTTGCTGGCAATATCAATCATATATCAAACATTATTAAATACTATAATTATAGCAATATACAAATATCATGAATTACAATGCTATATTAGCAACATATCACTGATGGATGGACAAAATCAAATTTGTTAAATTCTTTATACATTATCCAAATACATTTGTATTACAATACATTAGGATATTAAGAACAGACAAAAGTCTGAAAGTGTATCAGGAGATCTAGGACACAAGATTTAAATGGAATCATGTGGGCATCTGGACAATATGTCCGCCATCACATTATCCGAACCACGGATAGCTCGCACCGTGAAATGGAAAGGCTGAAGAGCAATAGCATAACGAGTAGATCTCGAGCTCTTCAAATCCTTACTTTGCATAGCCGTAAGAGCTTTTTGGTCAGTTTCCATAAAGAAATGCGCGCCCAGAAGGAACCTTTGTAGCTTAAGAATGGACCAAACCATAGCCAACAATTCACGGTCTAAAACCGAGTAATTCCTTTCTGCCGCATTTAGCTTCCTAGAAATATACATTACAGGATGCAGAGTTCCTGAATATTCCTGCATTAGTGCCGCTCCAATCCCAGTGGAAGAGGCATCACTACGAAGAACAAAAGTCTTATCAATCGTTGGTAGTCTTAAGATAGGATGAGATGAGAACAAATTCTTAACCTGATCCAATGAAGATTGGCATTCCTGGGACCAACGCACCATATTAGGAGAACCTTTTTTCAATAGCGATGAAAGTGGTGCCATAAAGGAGGACAGATTCTCAATGAATCTTCCATAGAATTGTATCAATCCCAAGAGACTACGCACTTGCTTTTTTGTCTTCGGAACCGAGATATTTAATATCTTCGAAATGTTTTGGTCCTCTGTCTTCAACAGACCATGACCAACTCGATGACCTAGGAAGGAAATTTCACTAAACCCAACAAAAGCTTTAGAGGGTTTTGCAGTCAAACTATGCTCACGTAGAGTAGATAGCAATTCCTTTAGACCCAAATAGTGTTCTTCCCAAGTATCGCTGAAAAGACAGATGTTGTCTAAATATGCGATGACATCTGCACGATCTGATAGAATTCGTCGCATCATGCGCACGAAAGTCGCTGGGGCGTTCATAAGCCCGAAAGGCATAAAATTCCATTGAAACAGACCCCTAGGTGTCGAAAAAGCAGTGAGAGGTTTGGCGTGTTCCGTCAGTGGGACTTGCCAATAACCTTTCGACAAGTCTAGTTTAGTAAAGAATTTAGCTTTAGAAAGTCTAATAAGTAGATCATCTAATAACGGCATAGGTTCAGCATCGAACTTCATAACTTGATTTAATTTGCGATAGTCAACGCAAAGACGTATGTTATTGTCTTTCTTTCGAACAATAACTATCGATGAAGAATAAGCTGAAGTGGATGGTTCAATTATTTGCAGTTGAATCATTTCATCCAATTCTTTCTCGACTTGTGCTTGAAAATGAATAGGTATTGGGTATGGTCTTACTCTGATCGGATTACGATCAGTAAGTATGATGTCATGTTCTATGACATCTGTGTGTCCCGGAATGTTGGTAAGGACATCCTGATATGATTGTAGCGTAGAGGATACTTGACGTTGCTCCTCAAAAGACAAGTTCGAAGAGACGGTAATGTTTTTCCATGATTCCGTAGGAGTAAGTGGAATCGCAGGAAGAGGTAAGTTAACGTCAGAAAAAATAGTTTCCTCATCCTGTATAACGGACAGGGATGAGATGTGACCATGTTGGACTGAAGAGTCATCCGTCGCCTGGAAAATAGGCTGCAAATAGTCTGGACGTTCAATAAACTCTGTTAGCATATTTATATGGAAGGTTTTATGCCTTCCATCCACATCGACAATATAGTCGACATCTGAAATTTTGGAGACTATAGTGTATGGACCTTTCCATGAAATGAGAAGTCTATTCTCTCTCGAGGGAAGTAAGACAAACGCTTTGTCTCCAGGACAAAGTTGACGTAGGCGCCTTTTCTTGTTAGCAAATCGCCTAGCTTTTTCTTTCGCAAATTCGGAAGATGAAGTTGCTAATCTGCACGATTCGATAATTTTTTCCCTAAGAGCAATAACATATTCATATGACGATTGTGTATCATCGTCAATATTATCGGAAGTTATCAAATCGTGTAACAAGGACATCGGACCGCGCGGTTGCGCGCCAAAGACAAGTTCGAAAGGAGAAAACCCTGTATGCTCGTTGGGAACCTCTCTATAGGCAAAGAGAGCTGCAGGTAAGACCCTGTCCCAATTTTCAGGATGATCCTCCGTTATCTTGCCAAGTAAGTTCTTTAGTGTCCTGTTAAGACGTTCTACCAATCCATTGGACATTGGATGATAAATACTACTGAGAGACCTTTTAATGTCCAGCGTAGCCATTACCTGAGACATAACGTCCGAAATTAACTGAGTGCCGTGGTCCGACAGTATTTCTCCGGGGAATCCCAGACGAGAAAATATGAGCCAAAGAGCATCAGTGATATCGACAGTTGATATGCTCTTCAGAGGAATAGCCTCTGGCCAACGCGTGCACATGTCCACGCAAGTGAGGATAAATTGGTGTCCTCTGGCTGACTTAATCTTGAACGGACCAATGATGTCTATAGCCATTTTCTGAAACGGCCGAATCGGAATATCTGCAGCCTGAATAGGAGCAGCATGTCTCGGACCTCTAGACTTGACCTCTTGACAAATTTTGCAAGATCGGCAATAAATTCGGATGTCTTTATTAACAAATGGCCAAAAGAAAGACGCAAGGACTCTAGTTTTAGTTCTGGAAAAACCCATATGTCCAGCACACTGGGAATCGTGTGCATGCTGAAGAATTAAGGCTTTCATACACTTAGGCACAAGAATTTGCGAGTGCATAGACTTGTCCGAGTGTTGTACCATCGGTACCAATATACCATTCTTCATAGTAATATACGATTTGTGATTCGTATTTTGATTGGGATCCCCTTTCTTTGCAAGAAGGAAGAATTTCTTCAAAGACGGATCCTCTTCTTGACGTTTAACAAACGAGTCATGGGAAATCACCAAGTGCTCGTCTTGGCTATCAATTCCATTACTATCATCAGATGAAGTTGGGGGATTAAGAGCTTGAGCTCTTGTCACCACTGCATTGACCGCTTGAATGTTTCGTTCTTCCCAACTAGAAATTTGTTGCGGGGTGCATTCCTTAACCCCATGAATACGACCGATTATAAGATCCGCAACAGGATTAGGAAGAAGACATGCATGGACATCTCCTATAAAGAAGGGAGTGTCAATCCTAATAATAGCAGTAGGATAACTTTCCATAGTACCACCAAATGTAACACATTTGATTGTTTTTCCAGTGGCTCAGCAAGGATCTATCAGAGACTCCCTAACCCCGATGGTAGTACATCCCGAATCGAAAAGTACTGAGACTAGCCTATCATTTATTAGACCTTTATGTAAGATGAGAGATCCTCTCCCATCATGCGCAACTGTAGCAGGTAGAGCAGGAAGAGAGTGACCACAACTTAGAGTAGATACAGTCGATGAGTCTAACAATGTTAAGCATTGGGGGCATTCAGTTGCTCTCCCAAAATCGAAAGCACAACCAGTGATAGCCCTAGAGTTACCACTATCATTTACTGTATTACAGGCTCCATCAAACTCTTGTTGTGCAGAGTTTGCCTGTTGGAAAGGTCTCTTTTTGTTAAATCTAGGTCTGCCTCGATTATCATTTCCCCTGTAATTGCCTCGATTATCATTTCCCCTGTAATTGTTATCATATTGCCTATTGTAATCATCATTCCGGTTTGAATCCCGGTTTCTAAATTCACCATCGTCATAATCTTGACGTCGAGAATGATTATCTCGAAAGCTCGAATGGTTATTATTGCGATAACCCTTGCGAAAGTGTCTAAGATTATTACCACTAAAATTACGAGAACTACCATCTTGTCTCCAGTTCTTAGATGAAGAACCATCATGTGTTGGATTACTCTGCTTATGAATGTAATTCTGATTACTTCTCCTATTCCAGTTTTGTTGAGCACCCTGAAATTTTTTATTGAAATTAGGGCCATATGGTGCTGCCGAAGCAGCTGGCAACCCTTCTTTCACTTTAGAATTGCTAACTGTAGCATGAGGATGCGCGGTGGCGTACTGGCAACAGTATTCCTCCATGTCTTTTAAGTTTTTGGGTTTACGCTCATGAAGAAATGCAAGGAAAGAATCATTAACTGATGACAAAACCTTGTCTCTAAGTAATAAGTCCATTAGGCCTTCATATGTTTTCTCAGTGTGAGACAACTCAACCCATCGTGTGAATGTACGACGTATTTTTGTAACAAACTCAGAGAAATCTACTCCATTTTCTGGCAACATTGTCCTAAAACGAAGACGATAATCTTCCTCTTTCAGCTGGTATTTTTTTAGCAGTGCTGCTCTGACAACATCATAATTAGTCCTGTCATGTTCGTCTATTGTCATAAGAGTAGTCACTGTGTCACCTGTAAAAAATTCCATCAGTTGTTCAACATATTTTTCCTTTTTTATGTTATGCGTATCGCATAAAAATTGGAATCTATCTAGATAATCTGCTACGTCATCCTTTAAAGGATTGAAATGAGGTAATTTGATCCTACTTACAAACTCCTTTGTCATACTCGAAGTTGTTTGATGAGCACCTGGACTCGCCAATTTCAATTTCTCTAACTCCAAAGTTGCGAGTCTTTCATCAAGTTCCATTTTCTGTTTTCTTTCCTCATGTTCCATTTTTCTAATTTAAAGAACTTGCATATATATTTTACCTTGTCTCAATCTTTGTGGACAACAAGTCTTTTGGCCAAGAACTTGTATAAATATCTCATATAATAATATTTTATTAACAATCTCTATACGAAGAGTATACCTTATCAATAATAATAATACATGACCAAGTGTAGGTATGTAGACTGTGTAAGACAATAATGTAGTACAATCATAAATACAAAGACAAAAATACAGAACAATGACCAAAAACGTTCGCGGAAGTCAAATAAACAATACAGCAAAAAGTAAAAAAAATGTTACAGAAATGTGTAATGATAACCGCGAAAAGTAAACAAGACAAATAGCAACACTGTTATAAACAAAAAGTTGTAAAGAAATAAACGAAAGGAAGAAGAGACCTACAGATACAAACAAAACAAATCGAAAATCAAAGAATGAAAAAAAATAACGAAAACAACACTAACTCATGTCGTCACAGCTAACGTGAATAGCAACAGTTGTCGCTCGCAAATCCCAATTAAAGAAATTTGCAGTCCCTAACGACACGCTCTCAATAGATAACCTCTATTACGTGGTATTTATCTAAAGGAGTCACCTTTACCCAACCAGCCCGCTAAAGAACACAAGAAAAATACACAACAACAGTAGAAGGAACATAAATAGCAATCAATTCAATGTGTTGCAAAATAAAGCTTAGTCACACATGATATTACAGTAACTAACTTGCTCCTTGCGAACACAGTAACAAAATGTCAAGCGCGCACTGAATGTCAAATCCACTGTAGCATAAAGTGGTATTCACGAACAAAAGTTACTATGACCTTCTCGTATCTTGAGTCTTGCACCTCGAATGTTTACAATTTCATGTACTGTTTACGAACAGGAACTTGACCTCGAACAATGTAACTTGAATGCTCGGGCGTAGAAAAGTCTGTTGTTGACTGAAACGTGTAAACGACCAGCAGTACCGTTTACAAAAAGGGACTCGACTTGCAGTTGTGGTCCACGTAGCAAATGCCTAGATGTTAACTTCAGTACTTGTCCTGTTGTGGTTTATGTAGCATTATAACATAAATGCTCGCACTGTTTATCTGGGTCAACAGTTGATGACCTATTTCTGTCCTGTGTAGACAAAACTTGAAAGCATAGAGTATGTGTGTTATTCTCAGTTGTCCACTTTGTTCCTCATGACATGTAGCACATGTAGAAATGTAAATTTCTGGACAACACTGGAGGCATAATAAATGTAGCATAAGTCCACGGAAATGTTAATTTCTCGCTCTGTCCAGCTTAAACCCACAAATGTAAGGTGTACTTGTCCTTCTCACCAAAATAGCCCCATCATCCAGAAGTGTAAGTAGCCTGGTGGGGTGTCTGTTTAAGGCTGGTGTGCTGTGTACAATGATCTATATAGCCCCATCAGCTGGCCTACCAGAAATGTAAATTTCTGGGCCACACTGGCGACATCATAAATGTATCAGAAGAGCCCACGTAACTGGTCCACCAGAAATGTAACTGTCTTTTTCTCTTATAGAAGTGATCACTGGCCCAAGACAGTATACATGTTGTTAGATGTGTAGTGCTGGCGTATGATGAACTGAGTGTGGGTGCGAATGAAGGCGTGAATGTGTTTAGGCTCGTATATATGTAGACACTGCAACCCCTACACTCACATGCAGTAGTCAAGGATGCTTGAACACTGCAGGCACGTTTCAAAACATTTATTGACGATAACACACATAGTAGCGTCAACAGGAACAGTCATTGTAAACAAGGTCATGCTGACCGGAAATCGATAATAATACATCAGGCGTTCAAAAGGGCTGGTAAACATTCCAATATTCGTGCATGGTCAATAATAATGTTATTCAATGACAGTTCAAAATGCCGCCTGATCTCTCTGACTAAACGCGTCAGATACCTTAATCACCTTGACACATAGGTACAACTTGGCATTCCCCGCCAATTGCACATTATCAGGCTGTAGTATAATAGCCGAAAACACAGGCCTCGTTCTGACGTCGGCTGTGTACTGCTGATAAGCAGGTTACCATCAACCCTGCAGTAATGCTTATGTGGACATAAATATGCCGCCAATCTGCGGCTCCCACAATATATCTTCGTCACTGGATTTCTGGATGGTATGAAGACTAATAGTCTTGGATGACTACCTTGAGCACAACATATAAGTTCTGTAATGGAGGACCAGTGAGTTGCAGTTCACAGACTAGGTAATCTTCTAACATGTTCTGCCACCGAAAGCGTAATAATGGAAAAAGTCGGTATTACCTGTAACCGAATCCACAGAACCTAACAAGGAACTCTGCTGTCATTCCAACGCACAGAGATTCACTGGGGAAAACTGCCATCACAGTCACTTCGAAGATATTCCCGAAAAACACAATGGACTCTCATCCCTTCAGAAACCAGGACACCTCCCGGCTTGCCGGAAGTCTAACTCTACTTCGCGCTTAAAAAACCTGCGCAAGGCACACCCGAACTGTTTTACCTTTGAACTTAACACAATGACCCAAAAGGGAGATAACCCCAAATCAACCTGACATCGCAAGCAAAGACCCAATTATTCACCTAACTAGGATGAAAAAATATACGACCAATAGATCGATGTTTGAAACCCCATTGGAAGTGACAGCAACACTCCCTTTTGGTCTATAACAGCTCCAAGGTATTTAAAGTGATCGACCTGCTCCAGGACTTGTTCTCCCAACTTATATCTGATGTCTTCTTTCCTCTCGTGATATCACCATGGTTTTGGTTTTTGAGCTGCTTATGATCATCCCTCTCTTCTCCAGCTCTTCCTTCCAGACTTGCAGGTTGGATTGAAGATGTGCCTCTGATTTAGCAATCAGGGCAACATCATCAGCAAATGCCAGCTCTGAAATACAGACCTGTCTCATCTTCCAGTACCCCACTGAATACTTTTCTTTCCTCTCCTTACATGTCTTGATGACATCGTCCATGAGGAGTATGAAAAGATAAGGAGACAGGATATCACCTTGTCTTACACCAGTGGTAGTCCTGAATTCTTCTGACTTATTGTTTGCCGTCCTCACATAATTTCTGCAAGACTTGTAGAAGCTCTGTATAGCATGAATCAGAGGTGATGGAATGTTCTTCCTTGCCAAACAGTCCCAGAGTTTGTTCCAGGGGACCTTGTCAAATGCCTTTTTCAGAAGCAAAGATGGATCCCACTCTTATACTCAAGAGCCTTTTCACTCAACTGTCTGAGTGTGAAGATTAGGTCTTGAGTACTTCAATTTGCTCAGAAGCCACACTGGACCTCATCCAATTGTGGCTCAGCTAGGCGTGGGAGTCTCTGCTCCAGGATTCTAGAGTAGATTTTACCAGGGACACTGAGAAGGGATGTGCCTCTATGGTTTCCACACTGTCAGTTGTCACCCTTTTTGAAAATCAGTGTTATTTTGGCAATCTCCCAATCCTTTGGTATGGTCTTGTTGCACCACACAGCCTGTAGGACCCTTAAGAGTAATAGGTCGCCTGCTGCTCCCATGTACTTAACCATTTCTGGTGTTATACCATCATGCCCTGCTGCTTTGCCCATCTTGATTTTCTCCAGTGCTGCCTTCAGTTCTTCCATCTTTATGTCATCTTCATCACCATTGGTTTCCTCTTCTGTGCTAGTGGTTATCATTTCTGATGCTTGACCTTGCTCACCATCAAGGAGTTCTGAAAAATATTCTTTCCATCTTTCCATAACTTCTTTTGGGGCAGTAAGCAATTTGCCTTGCTTGTCCTTTATAAATTTAAGAGGGCATTGTTTTTCCTTCCTCATGTTCTTTAGGGTCTTATAGAACAATTTCTGGTTTTCTTGCGCATCCTTTTCTAGCTTTTCTCCAAATTCTTCCCAGGACTTCTGTTTTGCTGCTAGCACCTTGTTTGCTTCTGTCCTATCATATATTCTCTATATTTCTCTGTTTTTCCTGCTGTGTTTTTAGTTCCTAAGTATTGTTTCCATGCCTTTTTCTTCTCTCTTATTTTCTCTTTAACCTCATCTGTCCACCAACGTGTCCTCTTTCTCTTGTTCCCAAGTCGAACTTCACCACATACTTCTGCTGCAGCTGTCTTTATGATGTCCTTAAATTTCAGCCAGAGTGTTTCCAGGTCATGAGGTTGTTGTTCTGTGTTTCTCACTGCTGTAGCTTATAAGCTCCTGATATCTGGTCTTCACTTCTGGCTCTCTCAGCTTGTAGGTCTTAATGCTTGTTTCCCCTGTTCGTTTACTTAGCTTCTTGCATGATGTTAGGCAGTTCCTAGGCTGAGTAACTCTTTCAGTTGTTCTTTTAATTGTTAACAAGTAGTGGTCACTTCCAATCTCTGGCCCCCTCCACACTCTAGCAGTGGAGAATCTAAGGTCATTAAGAGTATCTTCTCCATATCTTCCAATAACTTCATCCCATCTAGCATTGTCATTTCCAACTCTGGCATTGAAATCTCCGAGCATGATAATTTCATCTAGGCAGTCGTCCACTGTCCTTTGAAGCAGCTCGAAGAATTCCTCCTTGACCTCTGCTCGCTCATCTTCATTTGGCCCATACACAATGACAAGGTTGACTACGGTTTCTCCTTCTTTTAGTTTTAGGACCAAAATGCATTCCGAGACAAAGTTCCATCTCTTGATACTATCCCTTTGGTTTTTGGCCACAATACACCTACGCCCCCTTTAGCTCTTTCAGATATGGGTACACCACTGTAGAGCAGCGTGTCGCCATCGAGATGCATAACTCCTTGTCCTTTTTTCTTTGTTTCTGTTAACGCCAGGATTTCTAATTTGGCTTTCCTCATCTCTTCCACCAGCTCCTCTTCCTTCCCATTCATACTTCTTGTGTTCCAAGTTCCATAAGTTGTAGTCCGTCGCCTTTAGAATCAGTCCGGTTTTCTCTCTTATGTTTTATGTTTTTGAAACAAAGGGTGCACACAACACAAGTAGTAAACGAACGAGACGCGAGGCGAACAATGCTCAAACAACGAGTGCTAGAGAGAGACTGAGGATCTGTGAAATGGCGGGAGGCTACAGCAGGGTACACCTACACATCACTTCATTCATGTGGATTCCACATAGTGCTTGGCGCGTGGCAAATTCAAGTTTTGTTTTTTGGAACTTTCTGGAACTTTTTTCTCCGAATATTTTCGATCCGCGGTTGGTTGAATCCGCAGATGCAGAACCCACAGATACGGAGGGCCGAATGTACTCATATTTTGACTCCATATATCTTTGTAAAAAATTATTTTCAACAATGAGCATTGTAAACGCTAAGTCCAGGTTGAGGCTTAATGATGCTCATCTAGATGACTGTGTAACTATGAATAGATGGCCAATGACATACAGTGCCAGAGATCATACTAATTATACTTTTGACTCAAATATTTGAAGATTAATAAAAAAAAAATTCTTATTATTTCTTATCTCGTTAAATATATTACTCAGCCGTATATACATATATTCTCTATATTTTGTAGTTTAAAAAAAATGTTTAATGAGTTAGTCGTGATAATTGGTTGGTGCCCACCACTCAATTTCTTCTTCTTTGATCCTTAGCCGCTGACTGTCAAAGTACTCAGTGGCCATCACACCTAGTGGCATCTTGTAGGGCAGCAACAAACTGCATCCACTTTGCTCGGTTAGCGGCCATCCATCGTGCAGTGCCCCAGCTCTGGTTCATTCTTTGCATTTTGGCCTCCACAGTTCTCCGCTATGTTGTTTTTGTTCAGCATCTCTTTCGCTTTCCTTCAGGGGTCCCATAGCATAGCTATTCTTGTGACCAAAAAAAAAAAAACACTGTTTGTAAATCTAAAATGTGTGCATGGTGCCACAAAGGTTACTCACCTTTTATGACATGTTTGAGGGACCACAAGTCGTTTTCTTTCATTGTCTTCTTAGAGACCCCCCCCGTGAACTAAACAGGGCCTCCTCTTCCATGGGCACACAATAACAGGATGTATCAAAATGGGAAGGGGGCCAATGAGTAACTTACCTGCAAACTCTCCTCCAGGTAATCTCTGATATTACTCATGTGGGCCTGGTACTTATCCAAATTATTACTCACCAACTCGGCAGCCTGTGATGGAAAGATCATATTATAAAAGTGGGTCAAGGCTGACCTGGAACTTTAACACCATAATGTACTTCTTTTCAAGTTATTCTTCCTGAATCATCATCATAACTTTCCTTTGTTTTCCTTACGGAGCCTGGTGACACTACTAGAGTTGGGCCCCTTGCAGGAAGCCTGCACCAAGCAGACGTATGGTCTTGCAATGATGGTTTCTGTGGCTATTTATTTTACATGATGAGATTGCCAGCCTCACGTACAATATAATTTTAGCCGCCCTGTACAACACGCCTGAGGGTGCAGTGGTACTATTGTTTGGCTCTTCAGAGACCCTGGGAACCACAGGCAGTTTTGTTCCTGAATGATAATACAGTTTTGTTCCTGAATGCTCATACAGTTTTGTTCCTGAATGCTCATACAGTTTTGTTCCTGAATGCTCATATAGTTTTGTTCCTGAATGCTCATACAGTTTTGTTCCTGAATGCTCATACAGTTTTGTCACCTTATAGCAGGTTCTGCGATACCTACAGTATAGAAAGATTTGGTCTGACCCCACAGCCAGAAGTCAACATAGCTCTGAAATGACTGCCTTCTAAGGTGCAACTTCACCGGTAGAAAAGCAGGTGAATATCACTTGTGGCTGTATCAAGACTATAAATAGAATGACCCATGACCACCTTGACCACGGATGCCAGCAGCTTTTCTATCTTTTACAAGCTTTATCTTCTTCTTCTTGGATACTTAGCAGTTGAATGACAAAGCAATCAGTGGCCATCATGCCTAGCGGCGTCTTGTAGGACATCAACAAACTGTCTCGACTTTGCTCGGTCTGTGCCTATCCTTCAAGCAGTGCCCCAACACTGGTTCATGCTTTGCATCTCTACCTCTACAGTTCTACGCAAGGTGTTTTTCGTCAGCATCTCTTTCGCCTTCTTTCTGGGGTCCATAGCATAGCTATTCTTGTGATGGTGTTGGGTACTCTTCTGAGAATATGGCTGACCCAGCATTGTCTGGAACTTGTCATCAGTTCCACATTAGTTATCTTGTCATTAGTTCTACATTAGTGATCTTGTCATCAGTTCCACGTTGGTGATCTTGTCATCGGATCCACATTAGTGATTCTTGTCATTGGTTCCACATTAGCGTTCTTGTCATCAGTTCCACATTAGTGATCTTGTCACCAGTTTGACATTAGTGATCATGTCACCAGTTTGACATTAGTGATCATGTCACCAGTTCAACATTAGTGATCTTGTCACCAGTTCCACATTAGTGATCTTGTCATCAGTTCCACATTAGTGATCTTGTCATCAGTTCCACATTAGTGATCTTGTCATCAGTTCCACATTAGTGATCTTGTCACCAGTTTGACATTAGTGATCATGTCACCAGTTCGACATTAGTGATCTTGTCACCAGTTTCACATTAGTGATCTTGTCACCAGTTCCACATTAGTGATCTTGTCACCAGTTCCACATTAGTGATCTTGTCAGCAGTTCCACATTAGTGATCTTGTCACCAGTTCCACATTAGTGATCTTGTCATCAGTTCCACATTACATAATAAAATGGCAGTTAATTATCTTTAGAGCGATGTTTATTTCATATAAATTAGTTGGACAGAAGTGAGGAAATAACATTTTAAAAATAAGAACTGACTTTTCAGTCACCCTGTAAATCGGATAAAAAATGAACACAGCCAATCACAATCAACTAGTTACTGTAAAAGATCAATCAGATAAAATGGAAACCTGCTTGTGCATACCTTTCCTAAACCGGCTATCATTGGAGTATTTTCTGTCCTGTAATGGAAATAACAAAAATCGGTAGGTTTTTTTAATTAAATAGTAGCAAGTTCATGAATATGGGTGCGTTCATTTGTCATCATCAATAAGCATCACTGGTAAAGGTAGTCCCATAACAGATACCACTGTAGGGGAGTGAAGTGTTAGAGACTTCACTATATTAGGTCCATTTAAAAAAAAAAATCAGATTGGTGACCAGTTTCCTTCCTTGCTGCCTCGAAGGTTATGAATGCTAATTGTTCCCATTATGCGCTGATTGTTTATATGCCGAATGCACCCTTTCATACAGTCATCCCTGCCAGTCTTACGCCTAATGCCAAATTCCAGCAATCTTAACGTTGATGATTCATCGATGCAGTGCCATTCTCTAATAGAATCCCGTTACATGCCCATTGAAGCATATTGGGAATATGGTGTTAGGCCCATATTTTCTTGACCATCGGCACACTAGGGCTGGATTGACCCCGGAGCCGTTTGCAGTCTAAATAAATCCCACCTCAACTGGAGATTGAACCATGGACCACTGAGCTCAGAAGCCAGTGCACTAACCACAGCTCTTCATTCTCTAATAGGTGATCATCAATTGTCCTTAGTATCTTTCCCTTGTCCATATCCAATGTGCCCACTATGGGTGATCTTGAAGCTAGTGTATCAGCTCTTTCATTGCAGCATACCCCTGCTGACCAGGACAGTAGATCCACACCAGTTCCTGCAGATTCGAGGCTTACAGCTAGGTAGATTGGAGCATGAAACTTCCAGATTTAGATTCTGGAACCTGGTAAATGTGCCATGGCAGGAAGGTGCTCTAAAAGCTTAGCCAATCGGATGCTCAAAAACGTATCATGCCTATTCGTATCAGCAATCATGCAACTCTACTTCCAAATGTCTCTGGTGTCTTCTTCTTCTTTGTCCATTTTCAGACATCAACTTATATTTAGGTTTAAAGAAAGTAGGTTGTTGGTATCTCCGTACAGTTTGTGCCAGAATGGTACTGGTGATGGCCATATGTGCTTGCTTTTTTCTGTATCTCATATGCTTGGCACCTTTGCAGCAGATGTTGGGCAGTCTTTTTACTGGTGCCACAGTTACACTCATCAGTACGGTAGTTCCTATCTTTAGCTCGTTGAATGGATGGTATCTCAATTTGTTGTAGCCCATGCAGAGCCTGAAGGTTACCACTTGTTCACGTCATCATCTGGTAAACATGCATCAATTTGTTGTAGCCCATACAGAGCCTGATGGTTACCACTTGTTCACGTCATCATCTGGTAAACATGCATCAATTTGTTGTAGCCCATACAGAGCCTGAAGGTTACCACTTGTTCACATCATCATCTGGTAAACATGCATCAATTTGTTGTAGCCCATACAGAGCCTGAAGGTTACCACTTGTTCACGTCGTCATCTGGTAAACATGCATCAATTTGTTGTAGCCCATACAGAGCCTGAAGGTTACCACTTGTTCACGTCATCATCTGGTAAACATGCATCAATTTGTTGTAGCCCATACAGAGCCTGAAGGTTACCACTTGTTCATGTCATCATCTGGTAAACATGCATCAATTTGTTGTAGCCCATACAGAGCCTGAAGGTTACCACTTGTTCATGTCATCATCTGGTAAACATGCATCAATTTGTTGTAGCTCATACAGAGCCTGAAGGTTACCACTTGTTCACGTCATCATCTGGTAAACATGCATCAATTTGTTGTAGCCCATACAGAGCCTGAAGGTTACCACTTGTTCATGTCATCATCTGGTAAACATGCATCAATTTGTTGTAGCCCATACAGAGCCTGAAGGTTACCACTTGTTCATGTCATCATCTGGTAAACATGCATCAATTTGTTGTAGCCCATACAGAGCCTGAAGGTTACCACTTGTTCACGTCATCATCTGGTAAACATGCATCAATTTGTTGTAGCCCATACAGAGCCTGAAGGTTACCACTTGTTCACGTCATCATCTGGTAAACATGCATCATTTTTCTGGTGGCCTGGATGCTCTGCTTTCCTACTTGTTCCTATATCTCAATCAATCAATACCCTTTAGCTCCCCAAGGAGCATAGGCCTTTAACAAACACATGCCAAGTCTTCCTGTCCTGTGCCATCAGTTCAAGTTCCTTCCATGTTTTCCTCATCATTTTCTCTTCTCCGTGTGTTTTTTAGTCTACCTCTCTTTCCCTGGGGGAGGGGGGAGGGGGAGGGGAGGGGGAGAGAGGTTCCTATATCTGCTTCTGATAAAACTCTTGGTCTCTTCATAAGTTGTTGTCTCCGGTGTCATGAATCTATCTTCTGTAATTTTCTTTCCTTGTTATTTCATTCATTTATCAAGGTATTCCTCTATCCTAAAATATGGCAGTCAGTCATGGACAACTAGTGCACAAGCAAGAAAATCCTTGGGAGGCCACAGAGATGTTGTTTTACAGAACAATTTTAAGAATACCAAGGGCAGCTTAAAAAAAAAAGTAATGAGAATTCCTGAAAGAAGCCGACGAGTAAAGGAAGCTCATTACTCATATTAGAAGGAAACTCATTACTCATATGAGAAGGAAACTCATTACTCATATGAGAAGGAAACACATTACTCATATTAGAAGGAAACTCATTACTCATACGAGAAAGAAGCTCATTACTCACATCAGAAAAAAGCTCATTATTCATATTAGAAGGACGCTCATTACTCATATGAGAAGTAAACTCATTACTCATATGAGAAGTAAACTCAATTACTCATATTAGAAGGAAGCTCATTACTCATATTAGAAGGAAGCTCATTACTCATATTAGAAGGAAGCTCATTACTCATATTAGAAGGAAGCTCATTACTCATATTAGAAGGAAGCTCATTACTCATATTAGAAGGACGCTCATTACTCACATTAGAAGGACGCTCATTACTCATATGAGAAGTAAACTCATTACTCATATTAGAAGGAAGCTCATTACTCATATTAGAAGGAAGATCATTACTCATATGAGAAGGACGCTCATTACTCATATTAGAAGGAAGCAATCCATTTTTGTGGGTATGTTATGAAAAGAAGAAAGTAAGAACATATTGTGACAACAGGAAAGACTGAAGGAAAAATGAGAAAGGGGACAGGTAAAGATAATGCACAGTCTGAACTGTGACGTAGAAGGAAGTCAACAACGGAATAGATAAAACGACTGGAGACATGAGGTTGTGGAGCAACATGATCACCCAGCCAAGATGGCATTATATGTGAAGATTTCTCTATCATCCTAATCTTCCTATATTTATTTTAATTTTACCACTTTTTAAACTAGTTTTCTCATTTTTATATTCCCAGGACATATTGAAAGAACTTTGATTGTCTGTTCTTTATCTATCTGACTTTTTCTTCAAGTGCCATGCCTGGTGGCATATAGGTGATCATGTCTTTCCACAACTTGTTATCAACTCTGTTATTGACTTCTTTCCATGCAAACTGTCCAGTATATTGTCTATCTGTCATTTCTTTTTCCTTCTAATGTAAGTAATAAGCTGCTTTGCACACTAACTTCTTTCAGTACATTCCCATTACTCCTTTTTAGCTTCCATGATATTTTTAACATTCTTCTATACAATCACATCTCTGTGGCCTTCAGGGCTTTTCTTGTTTGTTTATTAACTGTCCACGACTCACTTCCAGATGTTATGATTGGTTCTAAATAACAATGTAAAACTCTGTCTTACTTCCACTGAAAGTTAGTGCATTAAACACTTTTTATTTTATGAAAAGCTCCATTTGCCTGGGCTATTTTTCATACATGCCACACTTAAAGGTTTACCCATAATCTGTACGGGGTGTTTGCGTTTTCAGATGTGTACGGGCCGTACACGGGTCTGTACGGGTTTTTTCGCCTAATTATTAAATATACATATAAATCTTGTGCCACTACACAATTTGCGTCATGAGATTCGGCGAGATTTTAAGCCAAGTGGATAAAAAAAAAAATAACCAATGAAAATCAAGCTGCCTATTTTTCAATTGCCGCGGGATGTGCGTGGCGTGTTCATTCACAATTTTTTCGCTAAAGCTAGCGCGAGGTTACTGATTATTTGAACGATTACGCAGCACTGAAATCTTTTTTGAGTCGAGCCTATTGTTTAGGATTAATTTCCAGTTTAGTATTGGTAAGTAATTCATTTAAAAAAAAATATTACAATAACATTGTTTAGATGAAGTTAGATTTAACTGTCAGATAACTTAGGCCTATGCTTTCTTTTCCCCTAAGGTTTAGCATAATTGATTATTTACGGCTGGTAAAAAAAAAAAAAGGCTGATACCACTACATATTATTTGATTTCACTAAAACTTGTAGAAAGTGCGTAAGAAATGTAAATTTGAAAAATAATACAATAGCCTACAAATTATGGGTAGCCTAATAACGTAATGACGGTCGCCGAATGCTCCGCATGTATTTTCGTACCATTTAGAGTTATAATTAGGGTTACAGCTAGGGTTAACCCTAAATCTAAATGGTACGAAAATACACGCGGAGCATTCGGCGAATGTCATTCCGATATTACCAAATTATGAAACTGAAAAGAAAAAAAAACCACAATAGCGTGGAAAATTTACATCTTAACTCGATCAGAGAAAAGTTTATTTGGAGTTAGCCTACTTCTCTTCTTAGTTTTAATTTCGTTTCTTTAAAAAACAATGTTATTTTGCCTTTGGTGGTCATCATTACGGTCATTCAATGATTTATAATTATTAAATAATTAATTAGCCTACTATCAATGTTTGATTGACACTAAAATTTGTATGGGAAGGTCTATTTAAAACTACCAGTTGGGCTTTAACGGCTATTCCAATTTTTGAAGTTCGGTAGAAAATATACAGGCTAATATTACGCCAGCGCTAGTTTATATTTTCATTACCAGCTTTAGCAAAAAATTTATTAGATTTTAAATTTAAGATTCCTAACCCATAATGCTTATTACTGGTCTCTTTAGGCCTGTACTTTTATAAGGCACTATAGAAAACACAGCAACTGTTCTTCATTTCAACCATAAATTGTATTAATTTTTTTCCAAGATTCTATTTCATTATATAATATTAAAATTACAAATAATTATATTTTTCAAATTGATTATTAATATTTGTATTTACTTTTTCCCAATAATATATTTTTTTTTCTGTCTAGCAGGAAATATTGCATCCATCTAACAGCATGGCTGAGCCTAACTTTAAAAAAAGGAGGTTAGAAGAAGATCAACGTCGTGGGAAGTTTCAATCTGACTGGACAACTACATTCCCTGGGATTATTGAGACATCCAAATTAGGCTCTTCACATGCATACTGTAGAATATGCAATAGAGATATTAAAGTGATGGCATCTGGCTTACACGATGTGAGGGAGCATTTCAAAACAAAACTGCATGAAAGGAACTATCAGCTGAAGAACGGAAGTTCTATCAAGGCCTTCTTTACTCAGCCTCAACAAGAAGATGATAAAATAACGAGGGCTGAAGTTTTATTTGCAAATTTTATTGCTCAACACAACATAGCTGCTTCTATAGCTGACCATTTTTCAGACTTATCAGCTGAGATGTTTCTGGACAGTGCTATTGCCAAACGTTTCAAATGCAAGCGAACCAAAACAACAGCCATTATTAAAAACTGCTTGGCTCCATCTGCAACGGAGCCAGTCATCAAATTATGCAAGAAGACACCTTTCTCCTTGATGATCGATGAGTCAAATGATAGAAAAACTGACAAGCGTTTAGCTATAATGGTGAGGGTATTTGAAGATGGCATAGGACCTAGAACCAGGTTGCTGGGCATGCCGGTCGGTACTGGTGGAACCGGTGAAGCTATTTTCAGTGATATTGATGCTGTGTTCAGCGACTTACAAATCCCATGGATTAACTGTATAGGTTTTGCAAGTGACAACTGCAATGTAATGGTTGGCAAATCAAACTCTGTACTAACGCGAATCAAGAGCAAGAACCCTGATGTGTTTAGTATAGGGTGTATTTGCCACCTTGCAAATCTTTGTGCCAAGGAGGGTATAAAGCAGCTGACTATTCCTGTTGATGACCTTTTGATAGATATCTTCTATCATTTTGAGCATAGCTCAAAACGGAAAATATCATACAGAGAGTTTCAACTGTTTACAGGAGTGGATGCACTAGACATACTAAAGCACTGCCAGACTCGCTGGCTTTCTTTGCAGAAAGTAGTGGACAGAATTTTAAATCAATATTCTGCTCTATCTTCATACTTCGAGAGCCACGACGATATGGAAAAACCATGCCGTGTCAAAAACATTCATCAGTTACTAAAATCACCACTGACCCAGATGACTCTACGTTTTCTCCAATTTGTGCTACCTCTGTTGACTGAATTTAACAAATTGTTTCAGACAGATGAGTTCCAAATAGGTGGTATGATGGATGAAATGGATCGTCTGCTACGAAAATTTATTGTCAAATTTGTAGAGATGAAATATGTAAAAGAGGTGAAAGATATAAGATTGTTAAAGTATGCTGAACGTGATCTACAGCATGATGACCATACACTTGCTGTTGGTCTGTCCAACAGGACATTACTGGAAGAGTTAGATATAAGTTCTCAAGTGAGAAATTCATTTTTCAGAGATGTGAGGAACTTTTATGTTGCTGTTGTGAAAAAGATATTGGATAAATTTCCATTTGAGAATGAAGTCCTTAAGGATATCAAAATTCTTGATCCAGCCTTTAAAGACACAGTTCAATATACAGCAATCTGTAAGCTGGCCAACACTTTTGCACCACATTTAGACCAAGAGGTGTTAAAGGATGAATTTGAAGATTATTGTTTGCTGCCTGATGAATGTATTTCAAGATTTGACGCTGGACAAAAAAGAAGCTTTTCTAGGTACTGGCTTGACATAATCAACCTGAAAACTAGCACTGGTCGTACACGATTTCCCAGTCTGGCAGTCATAGTGAAACGCTTATTGACATTGCCTCACAGCAATGCTGACTGTGAGAGGTCTTTCTCTATGATGAAAAAGATTCACATGGACTGCAGAAATAGACTAAATGATGATACAGTCACAGCATTTCTACAATGCAAAATAAATTCTAACTCTTGTTGTTTAGGTTTTAAAGCAAGTGAAGACATGCTTAAAAAGGCAAAGGCCGCATGTCACTATGATGGTGCAGAACCATCTAATTGAATATACTTTTACATGAATAAACTCTTTTGTTACGTTTTTCAGTCTTTGTACAGGTTTTGCGGGTCTTTGTACAGGTTTTGCGGGTCTTTGTACAGGTTTTTTTAATTTTTTGTACAGGTTTTTCATCTCTGAGGTGTGGCATGTATGATTTTTACTCTTCATCTCTGAGATGCATCATCCATCTGATGTTATTTATGTGCCGAGGTATTTAGATCTAATGACTTGTTTTAAAACTGTTCCAGTTACTTTAGTAGATCATTGTGAAGGAGTCGTTTTGTTTTAGATCACCATTACCCATGTCTGAAAATAATACACATCTTCATAAAATCAACAAAGATTTCCTTTTCACCTTCAAAATGTGTTTGCTGTATCATAAACTAAATTAATCTAAATTAATCTAGTCATTGAAGACATACGTAGAGTGAACATGCCTTATTTGGTTCTTAGGGGGAGAGTTGGCTGCTGAAGAGACAAATAAAGGATAGAACAGCCGCTCCCCAGGCAGGTCATAAGAAGCAACTATGAGGAGGCTATGGATGGGGGGTAAGCAATTCCAAATAAAATACACTACTATAGAAACCACCTACAGATTTAAATGGTATGACAAGATCACCAAAGTGCAACTAATGACAAGAATCAGACAAATGCCAGTAGAACAAGACATGAGAAGAAACTAATGACAAGAATCAGACAAGAGCCAGTGGAACAAGAGATGAGAAGAAACTAATGACAAGAATCAGACAAGAGCCAGTGGAACAAGAAATGAGATGAAGACGCTGGCGATGTACAGGACACACATTCACAAAATGTACTGATAGCATTATAAGGCAGTCCTTGTTCTGGACCCCCCCCCCCCCCCCCCCGGTTTAAGAGAGGTATATCCTCATTTTCCTTTGTGGAGCATGGAACCACTACTGTAGCTGGTCCCCTTGCAAGCAGCCTGGACCAGTCACATGATCTTGCAGTGGAGGTAACCAGTCACATGATCTTGCAGTGGAGGTCAACCAGTCACATGATCTTGCAGTGGTGGTCAACCAGTCACATGGTCTTGCAGTGGAGGTCAAGAGAGGGAGACCAAAAAAACACATCTCAATTCAGAAATTAAAGGAATAAAGAAGACATGGAAAGAATTTGAGCCGATGGCACAGGGCTGGGGGGGCTGGGGAGCTGGGGGACCTGGCATAAGTTTGTTTAAGGTCTATGTTCCTTGGGAAGCTTATGGTTAACGAATGACATAAGCAACTACTGCAGGAGTGCAGGGCTCCTTAAGGAACAAACAAAGGAATATTCAATCAGACAATCACATTCACAGAACTGTGATTACATTGGCAGAAATTTAGATAACCCAAGTCTATTAACTTTTTTAAAATAAAAAAAAAAAATTACATTGATACAGTCTCTGATAACTAGTTTATATTTGACAACAAATTTCAATGAGTTAATGTGTCACCTTACCCAGGCCTAAACTTCCTCTCCTGCCCCCCACCAAATAACATCGGGTACAGTGGGACATCCTCTGCTGGACTATGAACAAACACTGCTCCTATTCTTGGTCCGTAAAACTGCAGATTAACCACATAAGACTGTTTATACCATTAACCCTTATTCTATTACTAAATAAAACTGTAAACCATCAACCCGTTTCCTATTACTAAATAAAACTAGAGGATAATCTTATACCCAACAATGGCAAGTCTTAACCTTATGTCCAACAATAATAACTCTTAACCTTATGTTCAACAATGGTAAGTTTTAACCTTATACCCAACAATAGTAAGTTTAAACCTTATACCCAACAATGGTAAGTCTTAACCTTATGTTCAACAATGGTAAGTGTTGCTGTCATTTTTGACGGAGTCATCTGTCAAGTTATTTGCTTATGTTTTTATCATAAGAATAATTGTGTCTTTACCTGCGATGTCAGGTTGATTAGGGGTTGTCTTCCCTTGTTTATTCATTCATTGTGTTTGACCTTTGGGGTCAAAGGTAGACAGTTCTGGCGTATGCCCATGGGCAGGGTTTTTTAAGCGGGAGTTGAGTTAGACTTCCGGCAAGCCGTGAAGTGTCCTGGAATTTCTGAAGGGACCAAGGGTCCATTGTGTTTTTTCGGGAATATCTTCGAAGTGACTGCGATGGCAGTTTTCCCCAGTGAATCTCTGTGCGTTGGAATGACAGCAGAGTTCCTTGTTAGGTTCTGTGGACTCGGTTACAGGTAATACCGACTTTTTCCATTATTACGCTTTCGGTGGCGGAACATGTTAGAAGATTACCTAGTCTGTGAACTGCAACTCACCGGTCCTCCATTACAGAACATATATGTTGTGCTCAAGGTAGCCATCCAAGACTATTAGTCTTCATACCATCCAGAAATCCAGTGACGAAGATATATTGTGGGAGCCGCAGATTGGCGGCATATTTATGTCCACATAAGCATTACTGCAGGGTTGATGGTAACCTGCTTATCAGCTGTACACAGTCGACGTCAGAACGAGGCCTGTGTTTTCGGCTATTATACTACAGCCTGATAATGTGCAATTGGCGGGGAATGCCAAGTTGTACCTATGTGTCAAGGTGATTAAGGTATCTGACGCGTTTAGTCAGAGAGATCAGGCGGCATTTTGAACTGTCATTGAATAACATTATTATTGACCATGCACGAATATTGGAATGTTTACCAGCCCTTTTGAACGCCTGATGTATTATTATCGATTTCCGGTCAGCATGACCTTGTTTACAATGACTGTTCCTGTTGATGCTACTATGTGTGTTATCGTCAATAAATGTTTTGAAACGTGCCTGCAGTGTTCAAGCATCCTTGACTACTGCATGTGAGTGTAGGGGTTGCAGTGTCTACATATATACGAGCCTAAACACATTCGCGCCTTCATTCGCACCCACACTCAGTTCATCATACGCCAGCACTACACATCTAACAACATGTATACTGTCTTGGGCCAGTGATCACCTCAACAAGAGAAAAAGACAGTTACATTTCTGGTGGACCAGTTACGTGGGCTCTTCTGATACATTTAAGCTGGACAGAGCGAGAAATTAACATTTCTGTGGACTTATGCTACATTTATTATGCCTCCAGTGTTGTCCAGAAATTTACATTTCTACATGTGCTACATGTCATGAGGAACAAAGTGGACAACTGAGAATAACACACATACTCTATGCTTTCAAGTTTTGTCTACACAGGACAGAAATAGGTCATCAACTGTTGACCCAGATAAACAGGGCGAGCATTTATGTTATAATGCTACATAAACCACAACAGGACAAGTACTGAAGTTAACATCTAGGCATTTGCTACGTGGACCACAACTGCAAGTCGAGTCCCTTTTTGTAAACGGTACCACTGGTCGTTTACACGTTTCAGTCAACAACAGACTTTTCTACGCCCGAGCATTCAAGTTACATTGTTCGAGGTCAAGTGTTTGTAAACAGTACATGAAATTGTAAACATTCGAGGTGCAAGACTCAAGATACGAGAAGGTCATAGTAACTTTTGTTCGTGAATACCACTTTATGCTACAGTGGATTTGACATTCAGTGCGCGCTTGACATTTTGTTACTGTGTTCGCAAGGAGCAAGTTAGTTACTGTAATATCATGAGTGACTAAGCTTTATTTTGCAACACATTGAATTGATTGCTATTTATGTGCCTTCTACTGTTGTTGTGTATTTTTCTTGTGTTCTTTAGCGGGTTTTCGGTTGGTGGGTCTTACAGTAAATATGCCACTTAATCGAGGGTTACTGTAAGCGTTCTGTAGGGATTGCAATTTTCTTAATTGAAATTTGCTAGCGACTTTTGTTGCTATTTTTTTTTTTTAGCTGTGACGACATTAATTAGTGTTGTTTTCGTTATTTTTCCGTTCTTTGATTTTCGATTAGTTTTGTGTGTATCTGTTCTTCTCTCATTCCTTCCGTTTATTTCTTTACACCTTTTCGTTTATAACAGTGTTGCCATTTGTCTTGTTTATTTTTCGCGGTTATCATTACACATTTGTGTAACATTTTTTTACTTTTTGCTGTATTGTTTATTTGACTTCCGCGAACGTTTTCGGTCATTGTTCTGTATTTTTGTCTTTGTATTTATGATTGTTCTACATTATTGTCATACACAGTCTACATACATACACTTGGTCATGTATTATTATTATTGATAAGGTACACTCTTCATATAGAGATTGTTAATAAAATATTATTATATAAGATATTTATACAAGTTCTTTGATAAAAGACTTGTTATCCACAAAGATTGAGACAAGGTGAAATACATATACAAGTTCTTTATAAAAAAGACTTGTGCCCATAGTGAGTGGGATATAAAGGAATTATTTTCCACAGGTACTCAAGTGATTTTTTGTTACATTATAAACAAGAGGACCATACAAGGTCTTTGTCTAAGACTAAGAGAGTGAAATAAAGTGAAGTGAGTATACAAGTCTAGCATTTCAGACTTGTCTCCCATTGAAGTGGGATAAGGTAATTGTTGAATTTTTCAGGTTACTGATCTCATTAGACAGAATGTCTACATTGGATTTCTTCATCCAGCAAGGGTTAACCCTTGGTAAGTCTGGTAAAGAATTGGAAGAATATTCATCTGCTCTATTCGCCATTGCATTAAAATCAGAAGAAAAGAAACAAAAAGAGGAAATTAAATTGAAAGCAGAAGCTGAACAAAGGAGAGCAGAAGCTGAACTAAAGAAGCTAGATGCTGAGAATAGAAGATTAGAACTTGAAGAGAAAAGGTATCAAAGAGAAGCTGCTGCTGAGGAGAGAAAAGCTCAAGCTGATGAAAGAAAATTCCAGATGGAAATGGAAGACAAAAAAACTTCAAGCTCAAGCTGCTGCAGAGGAGAGGAAAGCTCAAGCTGCTGCAGAGGAGAGGAAAGCTCAAGCTGCTGCAGAGGAGAGGAAAGCTCAAGCTGCTGCTGAGGAGAAAAAACTCCAACTTCAAGCTGCTGCTGAGGCTGAAATTAGAAAAATGGAACATGAGGAAAGAAAACAGAAAATGGAACTTGATGAAAGACTCGCAACTTTGGAGTTAGAGAAATTGAAATTGGCGAGTACGGGTGCTCAGCAAACAACTTCGAGTACGACAAAGGAGTTTGTTAATAGGATTAAATTGCCTCATTTCAATCCTTTAAAGGATGACGTAGCAGATTATCTAGATAGATTCCAATTTTTATGCGATACGCATAACATAAAAAAGGAAAAATATGTTGAACAACTGACGGAATTTTTTACAGGTGACACAGTGACTACTCTTATGACAATAGACGAACATGACAGGACTAATTATGATGTTGTCAGAGCAGCATTGCTAAAAAAATACCAACTAAAAGAAGAAGACTATCGTCTTCGTTTTAGGACAATGTTGCCAGAAAATGGAGTAGATTTCTCTGATTTTGTTACAAAAATACGTCGTACATTTACACGATGGGTTGAGTTGTCTCAGACTGAGAAAACATATGAAGGTCTAATGGACTTATTATTGTGAGATAAGGTTTTGTCATCTGTTAATGATTCTTTTCTTGCATTCCTTCATGAGCGTAAGCCTAAAAACTTAAAAGATATGGAGGAATACTGTTGTCAGTATGCCACCGCGCATCCTCATGCTACAGTTAGCAATTCTAAAGTGAAAGAAGGGTTGCCAGCTGCTTCGGCAACACCATATGGCCCTAATTTCAAAAAAAAATTTCAGGGTGCTCAACAAAACTGGAATAGGGGAAGTAATCAGAATTACACTCAGAAGCGGAGTAATCCAACACATGATGGTTCTTCGTCTATGAATTGGAGACAAGATGGTAGTTCTCGTAATTTTAGTGGTAATAATTTGAGACACTTTCGCAAAGGCTATCCAAATAATAACTATTCGAACTTTCGAGGTAATCATTCTCGACGTCAAGATTATGACGATGGTGAATTTAGAAACTGGGATTCAAACCGGAATGATGATTACAATAGGCAATATGATAACAATTACAGGGGAAATGATAGTCGAAATAATTACAGGGGAAATGATAATCGAGGCAGACCTAGATTTAACAAAAAAAGACCTTTCCAACAGGCAAACTCTGCACAACAAGAGTTTGATGGAGCCTGTAATACAGTAAATGATAGTGGTAACTCTAGGGCTATCACTGGTTGTGCTTTCGATTTTGGGAGAGCAACTGAATGCCCCCAATGCTTAACATTGTTCGACTCATCGACTGTATCTACTCTAAGTTGTGGTCACCCTCTTCCTGCTCTACCTGCTACAGTTGTGCATGATGGGAGAGGATCTCTCATCTTACATAAAGGTCTAATAAATGATAGGCTAGTCTCAGTACTTTTCGATTCGGGATGTACTACCGTCGGGGTTAGGGAGTCTCTGATAGATCCTTGCTGTGCCACTGGAAAAACAATCAAATGTGTTACATTTGGTGGTACTATGGAAAGTTATCCTACTGCTATTATTAGGATTGACACTCCCTTCTTCACAGGAGATGTCCATGCATGTCTTCTTCCTAAACCTATTGCGGATCTTATAATCGGTCGTATTCATGGGGTTAAGGAATGCACCCCGCAACAAATTTCTAGTTGGGAGGAAAAAAAACATTCAAACGGTCAATGCAGTGGTGACAAGAGCTCAAGCTCTTAATCCCCCAACTTCATCGGATAATAGTAATGAAGTTGATAGCCAAGACGAGCACTTGGTGATTTCCCATGACTCGTTTGTTAAACGTCAAGAAGAGGATCCTTCTTTGAAGAAATTCTTCCTTCTTGCAAAGAAAGGGGATCCCAATCAAAATACTAATCACAAATCGTATATTACTATGAAGAATGGTATATTGGTACGGATGGTACAACACTCGGACAAGTCTATGCACTCGCAAATTCTTGTGCCTAAGTGTATGAGAGCCTTAATTCTTCAGCATGCACACGATTCTCAGTGTGCTGGACACATGGGGTTTTCCAGAACTAAAACTAGAGTCCTTGCGTCCTTCTTTTGGCCATTCGTGAATAAAGACATCCGAATTTATTGCCGATCTTGCAAAATTTGTCAAGAGGTCAAGTCTAGAGGTCCGAGACATGCTGCTCCTATTCAGGCTGCAGATATTCCGATTCGGCCATTTCAGAAAATGGCTATAGACATCATTGGTCCGTTCAAGATTAAGTCAGCCAGAGGACACCAATTTATCCTCACTTGCGTGGACATGTGCACACGTTGGCCAGAGGCTATTCCTCTGAAGAGCATATCAACTGTCGATATCGCTGATGCTCTTTGGCTCATATTTTCTCGTCTGGGATTCCCCGGAGAAATACTGTCGGACCACGGCACTCAGTTAATTTCGGACGTTATGTCTCAGGTAATGGCTATGCTAGACATTAAAAGGTCTCTCAGTAGTATTTATCATCCAATGTCCAATGGATTGGTAGAACGTCTTAACAGGACACTAAAGAACTTACTTGGCAAGATAACGGAGGATCATCCTGAAGATTGGGACAGGGTTTTACCTGCAGTCCTCTTTGCCTATAGAGAAGTTCCCAACGAGCATACAGGGTTTTCTCCTTTCGAACTTGTCTTTGGTGCGCAACCGCGCGGTCCGATGTCCTTGTTACACGATTTGATAACTTCCGATAATATTGACGATGATACACAATCGTCATATGAATATGTAATTTCTCTTAGAGAAAAGATTATCGAATCGTGCAGGTTAGCAACTTCATCTTCCGAATTTGCGAAAGAAAAAGCTAGGCGATTTGCTAACAAGAAAAGACGCCTATGTCAACTTTGTCCTGGAGACAAAGCATATGTCTTACTTCCCTCAAGAGAGAATAGACTTCTCATTTCATGGAAAGGTCCATACACTATAGTCTCCAAAATTTCCGATGTCGACTATATTGTCGATGTGGATGGAAGGCATAAAACCTTCCATATAAATATGCTAACAGAGTTTATTGAACGTCCAGACTATTTGCAGCCTATTTTCCAGGCGACGGACGACTCTCCAGTCCAACATGGTCACATCTCATCCCTGTCCGTTATACAGGATGAGGAAACTATTTTTTCTGATGTTAACTTACCTCTTCCTGCGATTCCACTGAATTCAACGGAATCGTGGAGGGACGTTACAATCTCTTCGAACTTGTCTTTTGAGGAGCAACGTCAAGTATCCTCTACCCTACAATCATATCAGAATGTCCTTACCGACATTCCTGGACACACAGATGTCATAGAACATGACATCATACTTACTGATCGTAATCCGATCAGAGTAAGACCATACCCAATACCTATTCATTTTCAAGCACAAGTCGAGAAAGAATTGGATGAAATGATTCAACTGCAAATAATTGAACCATCCACTTCAGCTTATTCTTCGTCGATAGTTATTGTTCGAAAGAAAGACAATAACATACGTCTTTGCGTTGACTATCGCAAATTAAATCAAGTTACGAAGTTCGATGTTGAACCTATGCCATTATTAGATGATCTACTTATTAGACTTTCTAAAGCTAAATTCTTTACTAAACTAGACTTGTCAAAAGGTTATTGGCAAGTCCCACTGACGGAACACGCCAAACCTCTCACTGCTTTTTCGACACCTAGGGGTCTGTTTCAATGGAATTTTATCTTTTTCGGGCTTATGAACGCCCCAGCGACTTTCGTGCGCATGATGCGACAAATTCTATCAGATCGTGCAGATGTCATCGCATATTTAGACGACATCTGTCTTTTCAGCGATACTTGGGAAGAACACTACTTGGGTCTAAAGGAATTGCTATCTACTCTACGTGAGCATAGTTTGACTGCAAAACCCTCTAAAGCTTTTGTTGGGTTTAGTGAAATTTCCTTCCTAGGTCATCGAGTTGGTCATGGTCTGTTGAAGACAGAGGACCAAAACATTTCGAAGATATTAAATATCTCGGTTCCGAAGACAAAAAAGCAAGTGTGTAGTCTCTTGGGATTGATACAATTCTATGGAAGATTCATTGAGAATCTGTCCTCCATTATGGCACCACTTTCATCGTTATTGAAAAAAGGTTCTCCTAATATGGTGCGTTGGTCCCAGGAATGCCAATCTTCATTGGATCAGGTTAAGAATTTGTTCTCATCTCATCCTATCTTAAGACTACCAACGATTGATAAGACTTTTGTTCTTCGTAGTGATGCCTCTTCCACTGGGATTGGAGCGGCACTAATGCAGGAATATTCAGGAACTCTGCATCCTGTAATGTATATTTCTAGGAAGCTAAATGCGGCAGAAAGGTATTACTCGGTTTTAGACCGTGAATTGTTGGCTATGGTTTGGTCCATTCTTAAGCTACAAAGGTTCCTTCTGGGCGCGCATTTCTTTATGGAAACCGACCAAAAAGCTCTTACGGCTATGCAAAGTAAGTATTTGAAGAGCTCGAGATCTACTCGTTATGCTATTGCTCTTCAGCCTTTCCATTTCACGGTGCGAGCTATCCGTGGTTCGGATAATGTGATGGCGGACATATTGTCCAGATGCCCACATGATTCCAGTTAAATCTTGTGTCCTAGTTTTTCCTGATACACTTTCGGACTTAGGTATGTCCTTAATATCCTAATATGTTGTAATACAAATGTATTTGGATGATGTTTAGATAATTTAACAAATTTCATTTTGTCCATCCATCAGTGATATGTTGCTAATATAGCATTGTAATTCATGACATTTGTATATTGCTATAATTATAGTATTTAGTAATGTTTGATATATGATTGGTATTGCCAGCAACTTAGGTTTCTTTAATGGTACCCCCTTAGTTTGTTTGGCTTAAAGGAAATATTTTCTCCTACGTTGGGAGATGATTTGTACCCTCTTCAGACGCTTTGTTTATGCGTCTATTGTACCTGATATTAGGTTCATTTTTTCATGAGCACATAAGTGATACTTGTGCAATCTTGCTCATGGACATATTAAAAAAAAAAAAAAATTTCATTTTTTTTTTACAGGGGGGTTGTAGTAATATGTTGCTGTCATTTTTGACGGAGTCATCTGTCAAGTTATTTGCTTATGTTTTTATCATAAGAATAATTGTGTCTTTACCTGCGATGTCAGGTTGATTAGGGGTTGTCTTCCCTTGTTTATTCATTCATTGTGTTTGACCTTTGGGGTCAAAGGTAGACAGTTCTGGCGTATGCCCATGGGCAGGGTTTTTTAAGCGGGAGTTGAGTTAGACTTCCGGCAAGCCGTGAAGTGTCCTGGAATTTCTGAAGGGACCAAGGGTCCATTGTGTTTTTTCGGGAAATCTTTAAAGTGACTGCGATGGCAGTTTTCCCCAGTGAATCTCTGTGCGTTGGAATGACAGCAGAGTTCCTTGTTAGGTTCTGTGGACTCAGTTACAGGTAATACTGACTTTTTCCATTATTACGCTTTCGGTGGCAGAACATGTTAGAAGATTACCTAGTCTGTGAACTGCAACTCACCGGTCCTCCATTACAGAACATATATGTTGTGCTCAAGGTAGCCATCCAAGACTATTAGTCTTCATACCATCCAGAAATCCAGTGACGAAGATATATTGTGGGAGCCGCAGATTGGCGGCATATTTATGTCCACATAAGCATTACTGCAGGGTTGATGGTAACCTGCTTATCAGCTGTACACAGTCGACGTCAGAACGAGGCCTGTCATTGAATAACATTATTATTGACCATGCACGAATATTGGAATGTTTACCAGCCCTTTTGAACGCCTGATGTATTATTATCGATTTCCGGTCAGCATGACCTTGTTTACAATGACTGTTCCTGTTGATGCTACTATGTGTGTTATCGTCAATAAATGTTTTGAAACGTGCCTGCAGTGTTCAAGCATCCTTGACTACTGCATGTGAGTGTAGGGGTTGCAGTGTCTACATATATACGAGCCTAAACACATTCGCGCCTTTATTCGCACCCACACTCAGTTCATCATATGCCAGCACTACACATCTAACAACATGTATACTGTCTTGGGCCAGTGATCACCTCAACAAGAGAAAAAGACAGTTACAGTAAGTTTTAACCTTATACCCAACAATAGTAAGTTTAAACCTTATACCCAACAATGGTAAGTCTTAACCTTATTGTTGCGTGCAGTTTCCTAGCTAGTAAGTTAGTCTGTCTGTATACTTGTTTATGTTTGAAAATATTTGGTAATAAGATTTTGGGTCTAAGGTATTTTTCGTTAGAACTCTAATCAAAGGGCGAATACTCATTTTTTGCTTCGAGTGAAAGTAAATATGTAGTTACCCCACTTGGTATTATAGTTCAGAGGTTAAACGTTAGCGCATGCCCGGACTGGGTGGTTCTTTGGAAAGAGACTTCCGGGTGCGGGGGAAGAAGATGAACTGGGTTCTGTCAGACAAGACGTCTGTTTATTCTCTCTGCATTACTTTTGGGGATGGAAACTCTTCCACTTGTTATTTAAGGTTCCCCTGTGTTATTCTGTTCGTCGAGAAGGCGACAGTTGTTATTAAGGTGTGATAGGAATTCAAAGCAAGGTAAAAATGAACTTTGAAACTTCATTCGTTCGCAATGTTTGCAGAAACATATTTTTGAGTCAAACCGTGAAAAGAGCTCACGGATGTTTGAAATGCAGAGTACTTCTTTGCTATGCTCGATGGAGCTAATTAAGACTGTTAGTCTCAGATTTACTCAGAAACCCAGGAGAACAGATATTATTCTGAAACCCGCATGTTAGCGGTCTATTTTGTACATGGACAAGTAGGTCTACGTTTTGAGGAATCCACAGTGTTTACTGTCTCATAGAGCCTAATGTAACTATCTGGAGTGGAAGACCAGATGAGTTACCAGTTATTATTATTATAACTATGGAAATGAAAACTCGCCTGGTGTACGAGGGAGTTATTTGGAGTACCTGACGCGCTGAGTCAGTGGTACCATTAATGTTATAAGACTATCTTTGAAAGGATAGATCATTGTCGATTCGTCCGACTAGAGGGATGGACTATGCTATTTCGTCGCCCGCCATGTTTGGGGTCGACGGGAGACTTAAGAAGATATCTGACATGGTGAAGTCAGAATGAAATTGATGGATGTTTATACAGCTATTAATTGGAGTCAGCAACATATTGATATATGAATATTTATTGAACTTGTTTCATGCAATTGTAATGAACTGTCTTCACGTCCGCCATGTTCCTGTGTCATGCTTATATGAACTCGTCTACGTTTTGTGTTGCTGTGACTATAATAAATAGTGAAAAAAAGTCTACAGCTGTTCATCTATAATTTTGACTCCATGCCTATGACACGTACGATATATGGTTCCATCAACATAACATCTACACTTCTATATGTGATGAAAGCTACACACTCTCATCTGTTACGTATTGTGATGCAAGTCTGTACTGCTGCATAGACGTCTACCTTGTCGAACTTTCCAACACGCATTCGCGCTATATTGACATCACAAAGCACACTACATCACCAGCCACTACCACCATAGCAGTATACCTGTATCAGTAGTGAACCACCAGCAGGTATCAGTGGTGACCAGAACAGATTACCCACAACACATAGAGTTTGTATAAGTGCAACCAGTCTGTATCACTTATGTTCAACAATGGTAAGTTTTAACCTTATACCCAACAATGGTAAGTCTTAACTTGTGTCCAACAATAGTAAGTCTTAACCTTATGTCCAACAATGGTAAGATAGTCTACACCCAGTTCCTGAACATCCACTGGAACTTTCCCAATAGCCTGGGCTGCATCGGTGTGCAGGAGAATCCTCTCGGTCTCTCCTTTCTGCCGCTTGAGGGATTTCACTTTCTGGCAAATTTCTGATACAGGCTGAAAAGACAATGAACAGATCATCATCATCAATCATCAATATCATCCTCATCAATATCATCATCATCTTCATCGTCACACTTCATCTCCCCAAGGAGCATAGGCCTTCAACAAATGTATGACAAGTCTTCCTGTCCTGTGCCATCAGCTCACGGTCTTTCCATGTCTTCTTAATGCCCTTCCATGTCTTCTTAATGCCCTTTCATGTCTTCTTAATGCCCTTTCATGTCTTCATAATGCCCTTTCATGTCTATCTCCAATTCTCTTCTTCATGTGTTCCTTCATTGGTCTACTTCTGTCTGGTAATGCTATCAACAGGTTTTCTCAGTATGTGTCCCATCCATCGCCAGCGTCTTCTTCTCAAATACTATTCCCAATGGCGAAAGGGAGGCAAACTGAAGACAACCGGGCAGAGAACACTGGAGGTTGAGATGGAAAGCATAAACCAGAGATGGGGCACGGCATGAAGGATGGCCACCGACCAAGCAAAATGGGGACAGTTTGTTGCTGCCCTACAAGATGCCACTAGGCATGATGGCCACCGACTGCTTTGTCAGTCAGGTACTGTGGGTCGAAGAAGAAGACTATTCCCAATGAACAGCTGCTAAATATAATGAGTCCGTAAGACTGCAAGTAACAAGGACAATATCATTTCTGATTTAATGCAGTCAGCGACCCATAGCTTGACTGCTTGCATGAGGGTCAGCGAACCAGAGCTGACCAAGACCGTACTCCACCTCCACGTGGTGGTCCTGGAAACAGTCTGCAGCAGTGCAGTCTGGCTGAGCGAGTACGGATTGCAGAGGGAAGGCAAACCCGGTCCCAAAAAACATCCACCTAATTTAAGTGATTTGTTTGGTTTTATGGACTATCTTCATTGCACATGGACAACTCCTTCAGAGCTCCGATCTCTTCCCTTAGATCACACAAGGAGGATCTCAGCACAGTGCACAAACTCCATAGCACCGGCGAGAATCCCAATGTGTGTATATAGGAATCACACATTCTATAAATATTTCTGTGGTGGGTAGGTTTCTAATTTTTAAATTTTGCCAGGGCAGTTGTCTGATAGGCCTACTCTTTACAATTTCCAATTGCCGTGGGATTTTTAACGTGCACAACTTGCACACGTGACCTCGTATTTTTCCGCCCTTATCCAAGAAGGCTAGGCATCCGATTTCACTACCCAGAAGACCAGGGGGGAGTAGGACCACTGGTTCTGAAAAAAAAAATTTCCATAAATTATATTCCCTCAACTGGGAATCGAACCCTGTACCTCTAGAATTCGAGGCGGACACGATACCTCTTATCCACTCCGAACCCAATTATTTATATGAAAAAAGTGTCAAGGTAAAGAGAATTAAATGTTATTTTATTACATATAGTGCTAAGTGACATTAATATTACAACTTGTTGGGAGATTTCCTGTGTGTTTAACATACGACTTTATTGCGTGCAACTATTTGTGTTATCTCCTGTAACGTCAGTTTATTAACCATGTTAGAAAACTTTTGTTGCTGGGAATAACAAATAAAGGAATAAAACTTATTTGTTAAATGACAGTTATTGCTGCTTGTTGTCACCCCTCTTCATGCACATCAAATAGATGCAAAAAACAGGAAGTCCTATAGCAGATTTGTCATTGACTGGAATCCACAGGGGAAAAGAAGCCAAAGAGAACTTGGAGAAGAACTGTTGAAGAGGAGGCTAGGGAAATTGGAATGACTTGGGCACAGCTGAAAAAGACAGCCCAGAATAGAAATCGATGGAGAGCAACTGTTTCTGCCCTATGTTCCACAGGGAACAAAAAGGAATGATGATGTAGCAGATACTGCAGAAGGGGAATGAAGCGTTAGAGACTTCATTATACTAGGTCCAACATTGAGAGGTAAGTTGACCAGTTCCTTTCCTCGTGGCCTTTTCCTTCCATAACTGTTACCAGTTCCCTTCCTTGCTGCCTTTTCTTTCCCTAACTCAACCGTAAAGTCAGGTACCCATTTACAGCTAGGTAGTAGGGCAGCAACAAACTGCATCTGCTTTCCTCAGTCAGTGGCCACCCTTCATGCAGTGCCATAACTCTGGTTTATACATTGCATCTCAGTTTCCATAGTTCTCTGCCAAGTTGTTTTTGGTTGGCATTTCTTTTGCCTTCCTTCTGCGGTTCTTGTGATGGTGCAAGGATCTCTTCTGAGGACGTGGCCAACCCAACTCCTGCATCTGCCAGCTATGATGGTGAACATGTCCTCTTAGTTGCTCAGAGTAAGCAGTTTGTAACTAAGAGTTATCTAAAAACTTATCTGCAATTTTAATAATGAAATCTTATTCAAGTTTCCAGAAGAGTTTAGTTAACTTTTGCAGCTATCAGTGTGTGGTTGGAGGGAGGCACATTTTAAACCACTTGCCTGGGTGCCGAATGTTCTAAGATGTGTGGCTATGTGTGCAAGCACCCATTTATGAACGTCAGTAACTTTTTTTGGGTAATCTCTGTGTTTAACAGCCATAGTCATGCTCTATAAAGTGCAACAAAGGATATTCACTCAATTCATTCATTCTCTCAGTCAACTCACCTGAATGACACCAGTCTCATTGTTAGCCAGCATGACAGTGATCAAAATGGTTGAGGGTCCTATGACATCCATGATGTCTTGCACATTCACACATCCTGTAGCAGGTCTGGCTGGCACAAAAGTCACATCTGTCATTGGAAGATTCACTCATCACTTTTCATTGTGGAACATGAGCCAGCCATAAATACCCACATCATAGCTTTGCTGTGTCAAAGAGCAGTCACATGACAGCCACTAGTGTATACTGCATGAATTTTCTAAAACCCATCACAGAACAATCACATGTATGTTCTAAGAGCTATCACAGAATACTCACATGAATGTTCTAAGAGCCATCACAGAACAATCACATGAATGTTCTAAGAGCCATCACATAAAAATTACATAAATGTTCTAACAGCCATCACAGAACAATCAAATGAATGTTCTAAGAGAGATCACAAAACAATCAAATGAATGTTCTAAGAGCCACCACAGAACAATCACATGATACCCACTAGTGTTTACTGCACAAAAGCCAAATGAATGTTCTAAGAGCCATCATAGAACAATCAAATGAATGTTCTAAGAGCCATCACAAAACAATCAAATGAATGTTCTAAGAGTCACCATAGAACAAAGACATGATAGCCACTAGTGTTTACTGCACAACAGTCAAATGAATGTTTTAAGAGGGAGCCGCGCTAGCGTAGTGGTTACAACACCGCTCTGGCGACCGGGTGATTCAGGATCAAACCCGGGTGACGGCATTTGAGGATTTTTCGTCGACCGGGAATTGGACTGGATTAACTCGAGACCTGGCGAGGACATTTGAAGGAGTGTCGTCGACCAGGGATTGGCGGCTCCTGAGCCGACCCAGCTCTAATGGGTACCTCCAAAATCGGAGAGTATCTGCCTGAATGGCGAGGGACACCTGTCTCTGTACAAGAAAAAGGGATACTCACGTAAAATCAATGTCAGGTTAGACATTAACAATAACCTGAGATTTCGCCTCGAGTATTAGCGATCGTACGAAAAAAAAAAAAAAAAAAAAAAAAAAAAAAATGTTTTAAGAGCCATTATAGAACAATGTAATGAAGTCTGAATCCTATCTCGGCATCATTCAAAATTTATCACCGCGCAAACCCCGTGGATATAACTGACCAATAAAAGACCAGCTTGGTACAAATATTGTCGGAAGATACGCTAGACATTCATTCATTCATAACCCTCCACTCCCAAAGGAGCATAGGCCTTCAACAAACACATGCCAAGTCCTCCTGTCACGTGCCATCATCTCAAGTTCTTTCCACGTTCTCCTCATCATCTTCACCTCTGTTTCCAGCTCTCTTCTCCATGTGCTTCTTGGTCTACCTCTGCCTCTCTTGCCCTGGGGATTCCAGAACAAGGACTGCCTTGTAATGCTATCAACAGGTTTCCTCAGTGTGTGTCCTATCCATCGCCATCATCTTCTTTTCATCTCTTGTTCCACTGGCACTTGTCTAGTTCTTGTCATCAGTTCCACGTTGGTAACCTTGTCATACCATTTTAATCCCTCTATTCTACGCAAGCACCCATTTATGAAAGTCTGTAGCTTTTTGGTTGTTGTCTTTGTTGTTCTCCATGTCTCAGAGCCATACAATAGGACTGACTTCACATTTGAGTTGAAGATTCTTATTTTCGTGCTGGATCCGATTTCTCTTGATCTCCATATATTTCCCAGTGCAATGAAGGCTCCTCTTGCCTTTTGTATTCTTATTTTGATATCACTGTCTGTCCCTCCAACTTTATCTATGTTACTGCCAAGATATGTGTACGATTCTACATCTTGTATTGGTGTTTCTTCAAGTTCAACCCTGTTATCATTACCTGCATTTATTCTCATTATTTTTGTCTTTTCTCTGTGTATGAACTGTATAGCAGCACAAAGAAGCTAACAGGGAAATACAAGCAAACAAGTTGCCTCATAAAAGACAAGAATGGGAAACTGCTCAGCAATATTCAGGAACAAATGAAGAGGTGGACAGAATATTTTGGTGACCTTCTCAATAGACCAGTTCCACAAAATCCCCCAGACATCCAGCCAGCAGAAGAAGAGCTACAAATTAATGGTGAAAGACCAACGAAGGAAGAAATAAAGAAAGCTATAAAGCTTCTAAGAGATGGAAAAGCGGCTGGACCTGATGGCATTCCAGCAGAGGCCATAAAAGCAGATATAGACACGGCTACAGAGATGTTATATAAATTACTTGGTAAAGTCTGGGAAAAGGAAGAGATACCAGCAGAATGGAAGGAAGGATATCTAGTTAAGTTGCCTAAGAAGGGAAATTTACAAGAGTGCTCAAATTATAGAGGAATAATGTTACTATCAGTGCCAGGAAAAGTATTAAACAGGATTATTCTTGAGAGATTAAAAGAGTCCATAGACAAGAAACTGAGAGATGAACAAGCAGGTTTTCGACAAAACAGATCATGTACAGACCAGATTGCCACTTTGAGAATAATAGTTGAACAAAGTCTGGAATGGAATTCACCACTATACATCGGATTTGTGGACCACGAAAAGGCATTTGATAGTGTAGACAGAGAATCGCTTTGGAAATTGATGAGGCATTATGGAGTTCCCCTGAAGATCATTAATTTAATAAAGAAAACATATGAAGACATGACATGCAGAGTTCTTCACAAAGGACAGCTTACAGAACCGTTTGGGATAAGAACAGGAGTGCGACAGGGATGCCTCTTGTCTCTATTTCTTTTCTTACTAGCAATAGACTGGGTTATGAGATCATCGACAACACACAACAGAAATGGAATCCAGTGGACACTGACTAAGCAGTTGGATGATCTGGATTTTGCTGATGACTTGGCTCTTCTGTCCCATAACCGTAATCAGATGCAGGACAAAATGAAAACACTGGATGAGAGATCACAGCAATTGGGTCTGAAAATACACAATACGCTAGACATGGAGGAAACAAAAGTGTAGATGTTGATATTTCGGAAGGCAGTGTGCAAATAATCATGGAGTAGCTCGATAAAGAAGGACCCAATTCAATAATAGGGATCATTAGCCTTAGACAGATAGCAATAGATTCACTGGATGTGTTGTAGAGCCAAGTTATTATGAATAGAAGATAGTGGAGCATGAACCATGTTATGTTTTTCCCTGTTTTGGCTGCTCCAGTGAATAGTCTGATAAACTATAGGATAAAGATTGAGGGTAAGTGAGATGTTAATTAAATATGAGTATATATATACATGTAAATATATTATCAATGTGGGTTTAAGGTAATATTGGTATGTGTAGAAGCATTGTGTTATTTCTGGAGGAAAACCCGAAGTGTGTAGGTTTAGTTTAATTGTATTAAATCAGTAGAACAGATGGACTGAGCTAGTTGTTTGTGGAAAGCATTTTAAAGATATTATGCTTGCTGGAAAGGACTATCCAAACTGGAAGAAGGAATGACTATGACAGATTGATTTTCTGTATTATTTGATATATTACACAATGATTACCATAAGGCCTATATGATTTTATAGAAGCAAATCATGGACAGAACTGTAACAAGTGAATTACTGAACTATAGTGCAAGAACTGGAACAAATTGTGTTATTCATGACTTACTTTGTCTCTTGTGATTAACCACATCTTCTCTAAACTGTCTCATTATACCTCCTGACTGGTTAAGGAGACAATGAGCAATACTACGTAGGTTGTATATTGTTTCAGGTTATATCCTGCCCTGAGTGTCATACAAAACCTATAGTGACCAAGTCAGCAAATAGATGTTCAGGTTTGTCAGAGCCTTTACCAGTATTAACTGTGTCATCTTGACAAGTGGAGGACCCGCAGTGGTGGGGTTCTGTCCAATCATACTGCTGTACGAGGCCTAGGAAGGACTTTGTTTCAGATAAGTAGCTCAGTGTTGGGCTACTCTTCAATTTTCAAACACCACCAAATTAACCCACCTACGAATAAACTATTTAATGATGAAAACACTGTGGTGTATATAGAAGACATTTGACAGTCATAAGAGCCATAAAGTAACATTTATATTCATCTATACAAGAAAGCACAAAAATAGAGACAGATTCCATCAGCAAGCAAGAAAACAGTGAATAGGAACGATATTAGTTTAAGACATTAACTGTAAATGTGTTATGTATATATGAAAGTGACCCAAAATTTATTTTGCAATCAATTGAATTTTATTTGAAAATTAACAAAGAACAAAGAAGAAAATATCTTGTATATAAATAAATTATAAATTGTACCCAGAGTCTTCAGTGAATTATTTAAATTTTGTTTAAACTTCTTGTTATGTAGTTAATTACCCCTAGCAGAGTCATTGTCTAAGGTTAGTCTGGAGAGGAGCCCTTAGGAATCTAAATAGTACATTACCATCTCATCTAGGAACCTATACAGCTTGACTATACCTTTGATGTCGATACACCATTACTCTTTTCAGAGAATGGGGTATTTCTTGTAAGACCAGTCTCTTATCTGGCACTATCCTGGTATCATCTGATACATCTATATGTCTAGGATAATATCACCATCATTATATCTTTCCTCTCGCTACAAACAATCAAATGAATGTTCTGAGAGCCATCACAGAGCAATCACATGAATGTTCTGAGAGCCATCACAGAATAATCACATGAATTTTGATTCTCAGGAAGTCTTTTTGTGTTTTATGTTCTGCTTTTCACATGCATCTCATTTCAAACATGGTGACTGTTGTCTTAAACTGTTCTTTACCTCGCTCTTAATAACATGAAAAACCAGTCGATCTCAAGACCCACGTTTTATTACACATTACACACAGTTGATTGAGGCTTCCTGCAAGGTAACCATTCATAGTGGTGGATCAATACAAATGGACCAGTTGTAGTGATGGATCTATACAAGGGGACTAACTGAAGTGGTGACTCCATACAAGGGGACTAACTGAAGTGGTGACTCAATACAAGGGGACTAACTGAAGTGGTGACTCCATACAAGGGGACTAATTGAAGTGGTGACTCAATACAAGGGGACTAACTGAAGTGGTGACTCTATACAAGGGGACTAACTGAAGTGGTGACTCTATACAAGGGGACTAACTGAAGTGGTGACTCCATACAAGGAGAACGGCTGAAATGATGGCTTCAGAAGGAGCAACAAGCAGTCATGATGATGATGATGAGACACAGCTTTATTTGTCTTACCAGCAAGACCGGCGGTCTGGAAATGTTCTAGCACCAGCTTTATGGAGTCATGTTCCAAGTTGGAAGTGATGAAGTGTGGACGTCGTCGTCTGGCACCCTTGGCATGATCCCAGTCTCCCATGCTGAGCCCAATGTTGTTGAAGCTCTTGTGAAAGTGCTGCAGCGCTGTCTGCAAGATCCAGTTGTTGCCCTTGTAGAGAAGGCATGTGATACATTATCACCAATGAGGCAATCACATACAAATATCACATTACTTACTTCCCTTTTGAGCATCCAATTGGCAGAGTGGTTAGAGCACTGGTCTCTTGCAGCAAAGCTGCCAGGTTCAAATCTTGGTGCCGTCACATTGCAGTATACCCAGCTGTAAATGGGTACCTGACTCTGTGATTGAGTTAGGGAAGGAAAAGGCAGCTGGGAAGAGAACTGGTCGTGTATGGTGATGTCTCTAACACTTCACTCCCCTATATCAGTATCTGCTATTGGACTACCTTTATATTTTACTTTTTTGATTAATTCTTGCTGTGAAGTGTCATGGGGAGGTGCAGTTTTCATTCTTGGGCCAAGTGTGTTGCATTAGCTGCTGTGAGTCTGTGATGTTGTAGGTTTGGATTTCTGTGATGTTGTAGGATTTCTGTGATGTTGTAGGATTTCTGGGATGTTGTAGGATTTCTGTGATGTTGTAGGATTTCTGTGATGTTGTAGGATTTCTGTAATGCTTTAGGATTTCTGTGATGTTGTAGGATTTCTGTGATGTTGTAGGATTTCTGTGATGTTGTAGGATTTCTGTGATGTAGGATTTCTGTGATGCTTTAGGATTTCTGTGATGTTGTAGGATTTCTGTGATGTTGTAGGATTTCTGTGATGTAGGATTTCTGTGATGTTGTAGGATTTCTGTGATGTTGTAGGATTTGTGATGTTGTAGGATTTCTGTGATGTTGTAGGATTTCTGTGATGTTGTAGGATTTCTGTGATGTAGGATTTCTGTGATGTTGTAGGATTTCTGTGATGTTGTAGGATTTGGAATGTTGTAGAATTTCTGTGATGCAGGATTTATGTGATGTTGTAGGATTTCTGTGATGTAGGATTTCTGTGATGTTGTAGGATTTCTGTGATGTTGTAGGATTTCTGTGATGTAGGATTTCTGTGATGTTGTAGGATTTCTGTGATGTAGGATTTCTGTGATGTAGGATTTCTGTGATGTTGTAGGATTTCTGTGATGTTGTAGGATTTCTGATGTTGTATGATTTCTTAGATGTAAGATTTCTGTGATGTTGTAGGATTTGTGTGATGCTGTAGGATTTCTGTGATGTTGTAGGATTTGATGTTGTAGGATTTCTGTAATGTTGTAGGATTTCTGTGATGTTGTAGGATTTCTGTGATGTTGTAGGATTTCTGTGATGTTGTAGGATTTCTGTGATGTAGGATTTCTGTGATGTTGTAAGATTTGTGTGATGTTGTAGGATTTGTGATGTTGTAGGATTTCTGTGATGTTGTAGGATTTCTGTGATGTAGGATTTTTGTGATGTTGTAGGATTTCTGTGATGTAGGATTTCTGTGATGTTGTAGGATTTCTGTGATGTTGTAGGATTTCTGTGATGTTGTAGGATTTCTGTGATGTAGGATTTCTGTGATGTTGTAGGATTTCTGTGATGTTGTAGGATTTCTGATGTTGTATGATTTCTGTGATGTAAGATTTCTGTGATGTTGTAGGATTTGTGTGATGCTGTAGGATTTCTGTGATGTTGTAAGATTTCTGTGATGTTGTAGGATTTCTGATGTAAGATTTCTGTGATGTTGTAGGATTTGTAATGTTGTAGGATTTCTGTGATGTTGTTGGATTTCTGAGATGTAGAATTTCTGTGATGTTGTAGAATTTCAATGATGCTATCAGATTTCTGTGATGTTGTCTATCCATCATGTTCACCCTGCCTTAAACCAGATCTTCCACTGTTATAAGTGCGTAGTGGTTATTGATCAGGCTACATTTTCACAAGTTGGCTGAACGACTTAGTTTTCTGTCTTTTTATATACATGATGGAAGATGCAGTTCATACAATTTTGTCCTGTATTCTTCCTCATGACAACTTTCTTGTCTTGCCATAGATGGACCCTAGCTACTTCTGTCCTGTGACTATTTTGGTCACTATTGCTGAGCAACACTGCTGGGAGCTGAAATATTAATTCTTGAGCAACACATGCCACATTGGTTGTTGTGTGCTTGTGTTGTAGGATTTCTGTGATAATGTTTATCCACCTGCCTCGCGGTCTTCCTCGTGCCCTAAATACCAGATCTTCTACTGTTATAGGTGCGTAGTGACAACTTATTGGGTTCCATTCTCATAAGGTGGACAAACTACTTAATTTTACATTCTATATATTTGATGCAGGATGTAGCTCCTACAATTTTTCTACGTCATTATTTTTCATTCTGTTTCTTCTGGTAACATTAATGACTCTTCTTAGGTATTTCATCTCACAGGATGTGATTTTTCACTCATGTGCTTGGTTAGTTATCATATTAATACAACAGAACACAAACGTTAGCTACTGCAACAGCACACAATCAACCATTATAACAGCAAACTAATGACAGCTATCACAGCAGCATAGAGATAACAACTATCACAACAGCACACAAATCGTCTCTATCTCAACAGCACACAAATCACAACAGCTCACAAACCACAGCTATCACAACAGTACTCAAACCACAGCTACCAATTACAACAGCTCACAAACCACAGCTATCACAACAGTACTCAAACCACAGTTACCTATTACAACAGCTCTCAAACCACAGCTATCACAACAGTCCTTAAACCACAGCTACCACAACAGCACACAGACCACATCTATCACAACAGCATACAAATGACAGCTATCATAGCAGCACACAAATAACAGTACTCACAACAGCACACAAATAACAGTAATCACAACAGCATACAAATGACAGCTATCATAACAGCACACAAATAACAGTACTCACAACAGCACACAAATAATAGTAATCACAACAGCATACAAATGACAGCTACCATAACAGCACACAAATAACAGTACTCACAACAGCACACAAATAACAGTAATCACAACAGCATACAATGACAGCTATCATAACAGCACACAAATAACAGTACTCACAACAGCACACAAATAATAGTAATCACAACAGCATACAAATGACAGCTATCATAACAGCACACAAATAACAGTACTCACAACAGCACACAAATAACAGTAATCACAACAGCATACAAATGACAACTATCGTAACAGCACACAAATAACAGTACTCACAACAGCACACAAATAACAATAATCACAACAGCATACAAATGACAGCTATCATAACAGAGCACACAAATAACAGTAATCACAACAGCATACAAATGACAGCTATCATAACACAGCACACAAATAACAGTAATTACAATAGCACGCAAATAACAGTTATCACAACAGAGCAGGGAGCCACGCTGGTGTAATGGTTACCACAATGCGCTGGCGATCGGGTGATCCAGGTTCAAGCCCTGGCGAAGACATTTGAAGAAGTATCGTCGACCAGGGACTGGAATAACCTGAACGGCTCCTGAGTCGACCCATCTCTAATGGGTACCTCCGAAATCGGCGAGAATCTGCCTGAATGGCGAGAGGACACCTGTCATTGTACAGGCAAAAAAAGGGATACTCACATAAAATCAGTCTCAGGTTAGACACATTAACAGGAGATTTCACCTCGAGTAATAGCGGGCGCACGATTAAAAAAAAACCAACAGCACACAAATGACAGCTATCACAACAGCAAACAACCACCATAATTACAACAGCTAACTCTAATGTAATGACATACAAGCCAAAAGCAAAGACAACAAAACAATAATTTTTGATTACCTCTGTGCCCCCAGATGTGAAGATAATATCTGAAATAAAAAAATAAAAAGATTCCTTTCTTTAACATCTTGGGAGTGGGAAGTCGCCCTTTAAAACCAATCCCACTGTTTAACCTAAAACCAATCCCACTGTCTAACCTAAAACCAATCCCACTGTGTTTAACCTAAAACCAATCCCACTGTTTAACCTAAAACCAATCCCACTGTGTTTAACATAAAACCAATCCCACTGTTTAACCTAAAACCAATCCCACTGTGTTTAACATAAAACCAATCCCACTGTTTAACCTAAAACCAATCCCACTGTGTTTAACATAAAACCAATCCCACTGTTTAACCTAAAACCAATCCCACTGAGTTTAACATAAAACCAATCCCACTGTTTAACCTAAAACCAATCCCACTGTGTTTAACATAAAACCAATCCCACTGTTTAACCTAAAACCAATCCCACTGTGTTTAACATAAAACTAATCCCACCGTTTAACCTAAAACCAATCCCACTGTGTTTAACATAAAACCAATCCCACTGTTTAATCTAAAACCAATCCCACTGTGTTTAAAATAAAACCAATCCCACTGTTTAATCTAAAACCAATCCCACTGTGTTTAACATAAAACCAATCCCACTGTTTAACCTAAAACCAATCCCCACTGTGTTTAACATAAAACCAATCCCACTGTTTAACCTAGAACCAATCCCACTGTGTTTAACATAAAAACAATCCCACTATTTAACCTAAAACTAATCCCACTGTTTAACCTAAAACCAATCCCACCGTTTAACCTAAAACCAATCCCCACTGTTTAACCTAAAACCAATCCCCACTGTTTAACCTAAAACCAATCCCCACTGCTTAACCTAAAACCCATCCCACTGTTTAACCTAAAACCAATCCCTGTTTAACCTAAAACCAATCTTTACTGTTTAACCTAAAACCAATCCCACTGTTTAACCTAAAACCCATCCCACTGTTTAACCTAAAACCAATCCCACTGTTTAACCTAAAACCAACCCCACTGTTTAACCTAAAACCAATCCCACTGTGTTTAACCCAAAATTCAGTTCTAACAGTTTTAAGTTTGTATTTTCATCATTATCCGTCACCTCCTTAAGAAGCACAGACCTTCAACAAACACGTGCAAAGTCTTGGTGTCTGGTGCCATCAGCTCCTCAAGAAGCACAGACCTTCAACAAACACATACAAAGTCTTGGTGTCTGGTGCCATCAGCTCCTCAAGAAGCACAGACCTTCAACAAACACGTGCAAAGTCTTGGTGTCCGGTGCCATCAGCTCAAGATCTTTCTATGTCTTCCTCACAATTTTCATTTCTGTCCTCAATTCTCTTTGGTCTATCTGTCTTACCCTGGGAGTTCTCAAACAAGTGCTGACTGGTAATGCTATCAGGTTTCATCAATGGGTGTCCTATGCATCACTATCTGCTTCTCATTTCTTGTTCCACTGGCATTTGTCTGATTCGTGTCTTAAGTTCGACACTGGTAATTTTCTGTACCATTTCTATCCTTCTATTCTAAGCTAGCACCCATTTAATTTCTTGGTTGTTTTTGTTGTTTGCCATGTTTCATACCATGGGACTGACCTGACAATTTAGTTGAAGACTGATTTTTTTGTTTGGCATCTTTTTTAATTTCCATATTTTTCAAAACGCAACGAAAGCTCCTCTGGCTGTTGGTATTCTTATTTTGATGTCATTGTCTGCCCTTCCAACTTAAGTCTATTTTGCCGCCAAGGTATATGCATGATACTGTATAGGTTGTTTTGTTCAAGTGCAATCTTGTCATTGTTTGCTGCATGTATTCTCCCAATCTTTGTCTTTTCTCTGTGTGTTGTCAAACCTGATTACTGTAACCTCTTAACTTTACTTCAAAGAAATGATCTCCTTCCTATATGAAGCAGTTCATGAATAAAGTACAATAAAGATAGTCCTTAAAACCAGATAACTCCATCAGTGCTCTGATCTCTTCCCTTAGATCACAAAAGGAGGATCTCAGCACAGTGCATAAACTTCATAGCACTGGTGAGAATCCCAAAGTGTGAATACAGGTATCACAGATTCTATAAATATTTTTGAATAAAGTGAATTGTAGTAAGCTAACAAGTGGGTACCTTTAACCTTGGGCATACTGCACTAAAGGCTGCCATAGCCGGGAGTGAGGATAAGCACCCACTGCAGATAAATGCTTCTATGGCACATCCACCAACAATTCAGTTCAGCTCTCTGCTCTTCTTGTGTGGCTCACGGCAAAACTGTTTCCACCAACAGGAAAAGGGGCGAAGGTGAGCCACTGATGCCTTAAAACCAGCAGCTTCAGGCAGATAGAGCTCATGATCCTTGGTTCGCAGCTTATCTAGGAGAAGGTATAACTCTCATTTAAAACTCCGCCACTTTGAGGGAATATCCATTAATGAGAAAGGATTTGGGAGTAAATCCTGAGGATAAATATGAAGTCTGAGTCCCTAAGGCAGTCTAATGTCGATTCAACATTATTCTGGCAACTCCTGCGACATTGCTGGTACCAATCTTTATCGGCTACTGCCATTCTTTTGGACATACTAGCTACATGAAAAGGGGGAACATGCTGCATGGGCAACAGCTTGATTTCCATATAACTGTGCCCAAGCTCGTACCCTGGAGAGGAATAAGTAGAAAAGAAAAGAATATGCCAAAAGGAAAACTAGGCAAAAAAAAAAAAAAACAGCATAGGGCTATTACCTCAAGGGTGCATCATTCCCACAGTCAGTTATGACTGAAGGAAGTTATTAATTATTACAAGTACTGGTGGGAAAGGCTAGTCCAAATTTTCACTAGCGTAACATTTTAAGTCATTCCCCCTTGTAACTGTCTTTTTCTCTTGTTGAGGTGATCACTGGCCCAAGACAGTATACATGTTGTTAGGTGTGTAGTGTGAGCGTATGATGAACTGAGTGTGGGTGCGAATGAAGGCGCGAATGTGTTTAGGCTCGTATATATGTAGACCCTGCAACCCATACACTCACATGCAGTAGTCAAGGATGCTTGGACACTGCAGGCACGTTTCAAAACATTTATTGACGAGAACACACATGGTATCAACAGGAACAGTCAATGTAACAAGGTCATGCTGACCGGAAATCGATAGGTATACATTAGGCATTCAACAAGCTGGTAAACATTTGAATATTCGTGCATGGTCAATACAATGTTCTTCAATAATGACAGTTCGTGGCGTCGCCCTGGTATCACTGACTAAACGCGTCAGATACCTTAATCACTTTGACACATAGGTGCAACTTGGCATTCCCCGCCAATTGCACTGTATTAGGCTGTAGTACATTAGCCGAAAACACAGTCCTCGTTCTGACGTCAGCTGTGTACTTCTGATAAGCAGGTTACCATCAACCCTGCAGTAATGCTTATTGTAGACATAAATACCGCCAATCTGCAGTTCCCACAATATATCTTCGTCACTGGATTTCTGGACAATATAAAGACTAATAGTCTTGGATGGCTACCTCGAGCACAAAATATAAGTTCTGAAATGGAGGATCGGTGAGCTGCAGTTCACAGACTAGGCAATCTTCTAACATGTTCTGCCACCGAAAGCATAGTAATGGAAAAAGTCGGTATTACCTGTAACCGAATCCACAGAACATAATAAGGAACTCTGCTGTCATTCCAACGCACAGAGATTCACTGGGGAAAACTGCCATCGCAGTCACTTCAAAGATTCTCCCCGAAAAACACAATGGACCCTTGGTCCCTTCAGAAAACCCAGGACACTTCACGGCTTGCCGGAAGTCTAACTCAACTCCCGCTTAAAAAACCCTGCCTATGGGCATACGCCAGAACTGTCTACCTTTGACCCTAAAGGTCAAACACAATGAATGAATAAACAAGGGAAGACAACCCCTAATCAACCTGACATCGCAGGTAAAGACACAATTATTCTTATGATAAAAACATAAGCAAATAACTTGACAGATGACTCCGTCAAAAATGACAGCAACATATTACTACAACCCCCCCTGTAAAAAAAAATGAAATTTTTTTAAAAAATATGTCCATGAGCAAGATTGCACAAGTATCACTTATGTGCTCATGAAAAAATGAACCTAATATCAGGTACAATAGACGCATAAACAAAGCGTCTGAAGAGGATACAAATCATCTCCCAACATAGGAGAAAATATTTCCTTTACGCCAAACAAACTAAGGGGGTACCATTAAAGAAACCTAAGTTGCTGGCAATACCAATCATATATCAAACATTACTAAATACTATAATTATAGCAATATACAAATGTCATGAATTACAATGCTATTTTAGCAACATATCAGTGATGGATGGACAAAATGAAATTTGTTAAATTATCTAAACATCATCCAAATACATTTGTATTACAACATATTAGGATATTAAGGACAGACCTAAGTCCGAAAGTGTATCAGGAAAAACTAGGACACAAGATTTAACTGGAATCATGTGGGCATCTGGACAATATGTCCGCCATCACATTATCCGAACCACGGATAGCTCGCACCGTGAAATGGAAAGGCTGAAGAGCAATAGCATAACGAGTAGATCTCGAGCTCTTCAAATCCTTACTTTGCATAGCCATAAGAGCTTTTTGGTCGGTTTCCATAAAGAAATGCGCGCCCAGAAGGAACCTTTGTAGCTTAAGAATGGACCAAACCATAGCCAACAATTCACGGTCTAAAACCGAGTAATTCCTTTCTGCCGCATTTAGCTTCCTAGAAATATACATTACAGGATGCAGAGTTCCTGAATATTCCTGCATTAGTGCCGCTCCAATCCCAGTGGAAGAGGCATCACTACGAAGAACAAAAGTCTTATCAATCGTTGGTAGTCTTAAGATAGGATGAGATGAGAACAAATTCTTAACCTGATCCAATGAAGATTGGCATTCCTGGGACCAACGCACCATATTAGGAGAACCTTTTTTCAATAACGATGAAAGTGGTGCCATAATGGAGGACAGATTCTCAATGAATCTTCCATAGAATTGTATCAATCCCAAGAGACTACGCACTTGCTTTTTTGTCTTCGGAACCGAGATATTTAATATCTTCGAAATGTTTTGGTCCTCTGTCTTCAACAGACCATGACCAACTCGATGACCTAGGAAGGAAATTTCACTAAACCCAACAAAAGCTTCAGAGGGTTTTGCAGTCAAACTATGCTCACGTAGAGTAGATAGCAATTCCTTTAGCCCCAAATAGTGTTCTTCCCAAGTATCGCTGAAAAGACAGATGTCGTCTAAATATGCGATGACATCTGCACAATCTGATAGAATTCGTCGCATCATGCGCACGAAAGTCGCTGGGCCATTCATATGCCCGAAAGGCATAAAATTCCATTGAAACAGACCCCTAGGTGTCGAAAAAGCAGTGAGAGGTTTGGCGTGTTCCGTCAGTGGGACTTGCCAATAACCTTTCGACAAGTCTAGTTTAATAAAGAATTTAGCTTTAGAAAGTCTAATAAGTAGATCATCTAATAATAGCATAGGTTCAGCATCGAACTTCGTAACTTGATTTAATTTGCGATAGTCAACGCAAAGACGTATGTTATTGTCTTTCTTTCGAACAATAACTATCGACGAAGAATAAGCTGAAGTGGATGGTTCAATTATTTGCAGTTGAATCATTTCATCCAATTCTTTCTCGACTTGTGCTTGAAAATGAATAGGTATTGGGTATGGTCTTACTCTGATCGGATTACGATCAGTAAGTATGATGTCATGTTCTATGACATCTGTGTGTCCAGGAATGTCGGTAAGGACATCCTGATATGATTGTAGCGTAGAGGATACTTGACGTTGCTCCTCAAAAGACAAGTTTGAAGAGATTGTAACGTCCCTCCACGATTCCGTTGAATTCAGTGGAATCGCAGGAAGAGGTAAGTTAACGTCAGAAAAAATAGTTTCCTCATCCTGTATAACGGACAGGGATGAGATGTGACCATGTTGGACTGGAGAGTCGTCCATCGCCTGGAAAATAGGCTGCAAATAGTCTGGACGTTCAATAAACTCTGTTAGCATATTTATATGGAAGGTTTTTATGCCTTCCATCCACATCGACAATATAGTCGACATCGGAAATTTTGGAGACTATAGTGTATGGACCTTTCCATGAAATGAGAAGTCTATTCTCTCTTGAGGGAAGTAAGACATGTGCTTTGTCTCCAGGACAAAGTTGACGTAGGCGTCTTTTCTTGTTAGCAAATCGCCTAGCTTTTTCTTTCGCAAATTCGGAAGATGAAGTTGCTAACCTGCACGATTCGATAATCTTTTCTCTAAGAGCAATGACATATTCATATGACGATTGTGTATCATCGTCAATATTATCAGAAGTTATCAAATCGTGTAACAAGGACATCGGACCGCGCGGTTGTGCACCAAAGACAAGTTCGAAAGGAGAAAACCCTGTATGCTCGTTGGGAACTTCTCTATAGGCAAAGAGGACTGCAGGTAAAACCCTGTCCCAATTTTCAGGATGATCCTCCGTTATCTTGCCAAGTAAGTTCTTTAGTGTCCTGTTAAGACGTTCTACCAATCCATTGGACATTGGATGATAAATACTACTGAGAGACCTTTTAATGTCTAGCGTAGCCATTACCTGAGACATAACGTCCGAAATTAACTGAGTGCCGTGGTCCGACAGTATTTCTCCGGGGAATCCCAGACGAGAAAATATGAGCCAAAGAGCATCAGCGATATCGACAGTTGATATGCTCTTCAGAGGAATAGCCTCTGGCCAACGCGTGCACATGTCCACGCAAGTGAGGATAAATTGGTGTCCTCTGGCTGACTTAATCTTGAACGGACCAATGATGTCTATAGCCATTTTCTGAAACGGCCGAATCGGAATATCTGCAGCCTGAATAGGAGCAGCATGTCTCGGACCTCTAGACTTGACCTCTTGACAAATTTTGCAAGATCGGCAATAAATTTGGATGTCTTTATTCACGAATGGCCAAAAGAAGGACGCAAGGACTCTAGTTTTAGTTCTGGAAAACCCCATGTGTCCAGCACACTGAGAATCATGTGCATGCTGAAGAATTAAGGCTCTCATACACTTAGGCACAAGAATTTGCGAGTGCATAGACTTGTCCGAGTGTTGTACCATCCGTACCAATATACCATTCTTCATAGTAATATACGATTTGTGATTAGTATGTTGATTGGGATCCCCTTTCTTTGCAAGAAGGAAGAATTTCTTCAAAGAAGGATCCTCTTCTTGACGTTTAACAAACGAGTCATGGGAAATCACCAAGTGCTCGTCTTGGCTATCAACTTCATTACTATTATCCGATGAAGTTGGGGGATTAAGAGCTTGAGCTCTTGTCACCACTGCATTGACCGTTTGAATGTTTTTTTCCTCCCAACTAGAAATTTGTTGCAGGGTGCATTCCTTAACCCCATGAATACGACCGATTATAAGATCCGCAATAGGATTAGGAAGAAGACATGCATGGACATCTCCTGTGAAGAAGGGAGTGTCAATCCTAATAATAGCAGTAGGATAACTTTCCATAGTACCACCAAATGTAACACATTTGATTGTTTTTTCCAGTGGCACAGCAAGGATCTATCAGAGACTCCCTAACCCCGACGGTAGTACATCCCGAATCGAAAAGTACTGAGACTAGCCTATCATTTATTAGACCTTTATGTAAGATGAGAGATCCTCTCCCATCATGCGCAACTGTAGCAGGTAGAGCAGGAAGAGGGTGACCACAACTTAGAGTAGATACAGTCGATGAGTCGAACAATGTTAAGCATTGGGGGCATTCAGTTGCTCTCCCAAAATCGAAAGCACAACCAGTGATAGCCCTAGAGTTACCACTATCATTTACTGTATTACAGGCTCCATCAAACTCTTGTTGTGCAGAGTTTGCCTGTTGGAAAGGTCTTTTTTTTTGTTAAATCTAGGTCTGCCTCGATTATCATTTCCCCTGTAATTATTTCGACTATCATTTCCCCTGTAATTGTTATCATATTGCCTATTGTAATCATCATTCCGGTTTGAATCCCGGTTTCTAAATTCACCATCGTCATAATCTTGACGTCGAGAATGATTACCTCGAAAGTTCGAATAGTTATTATTTGGATAGCCTTTGCGAAAGTGTCTCAAATTATTACCACTAAAATTACGAGAACTACCATCTTGTCTCCAATTCATAGACGAAGAACCATCATGTGTTGGATTACTCCGCTTCTGAGTGTAATTCTGATTACTTCCCCTATTCCAGTTTTGTTGAGCACCCTGAAATTTTTTTTTGAAATTAGGGCCATATGGTGTTGCCGAAGCAGCTGGCAACCCTTCTTTCACTTTAGAATTGCTAACTGTAGCATGGGGATGCGCGGTGGCATACTGACAACAGTATTCCTCCATATCTTTTAAGTTTTTAGGCTTACGCTCATGAAGGAATGCAAGAAAAGAATCATTAACAGATGACAAAACCTTATCTCGCAATAATAAGTCCATTAGACCTTCATATGTTTTCTCAGTCTGAGACAACTCAACCCATCGTGTAAATGTACGACGTATTTTTGTAACAAAATCAGAGAAATCTACTCCATTTTCTGGCAACATTGTCCTAAAACGAAGACGATAGTCTTCTTCTTTTAGTTGGTATTTTTTTAGCAATGCTGCTCTGACAACATCATAATTAGTCCTGTCATGTTCGTCTATTGTCATAAGAGAAGTCACTGTGTCACCTGTAAAAAATTCCATCAGTTGTTCAACATATTTTTCCTTTTTTATGTTATGCGTATCGCATAAAAATTGGAATCTATCTAGATAATCTGCTACGTCATCCTTTAAAGGATTGAAATGAGGCAATTTAATCCTGTTAACAAACTCCTTTGTCGTACTCGAAGTTGTTTGCTGAGCACCCGTACTCGCCAATTTCAATTTCTCTAACTCCAAAGTTGCGAGTCTTTCATCAAGTTCCATCTTCTGTTTTCTTTCCTCATGTTCCATTTTTCTAATTTCAGCCTCAGCAGCAGCTTGAAGTTTTCTCTCCTCTGCAGCAGCTTGAAGTTTTCTCTCCTCTGCAGCAGCTTGAGCTTGAATTTTTTTCTCCTCTGCAGCAGCTTGAAGTTTTTTGTCTTCCATTTCCATCTGGAATTTTCTTTCATCAGCAGCAGCTTGAAGTTTTTTCTCCTCAGCAGCAGCTTCTCTTTGATACTTTTTTTCTTCAAGTTCTAATCTTCTATTCTCAGCTTCTAGCTTCTTTAGTTCAGCTTCTGCTCTCCTTTGTTCAGCTTCTGCTTTGAATTTAATTTCCTCTTTTTGTTTCTTTTCTTCTGACTTTAATGCAATGGCGAATTGAGCAGATGAATATTCTTCCAATTCTTTACCAGACTTACCAAGGGTCAACCCTTGCTGGATGAAGAAATCCAAATTAGACATTCTGTCTAAAGAGATCAGTAACCTGAAAAATTCAACAATTACCTTATCCCACTTCAATGGGAGACAAGTCTGAAATGCTAGACTTGTATACTCACTTCACTTTATTTCACTCTCTTAGTCTTAGACAAAGACCTTGTATGGTCCTCTTGTTTATAATGTAACAAAAAATCACTTGAGTACCTGTGGAAAATAATTCCTTTATATCCCACTCACTATGGGCACAAGTCTTTTTTTTATAAAGAACTTGAATATGTATTTCACCTTGTCTCAATCTTTGTGGATAACAAGTCTTTTATCAAAGAACTTGTATAAATATCTTATATAATAATATTTTATTAACAATCTCTATATGAAGAGTGTACCTTATCAATAATAATAATAATACATGACCAAGTATATGTATGTAGACTGTGTATGACAATAATGTAGTACAATCAAAAATACAAAGACAAAGATACAGAACAATGACCGAAAACGTTCGCAGAAGTCAAATAAACAATACAGCAAAAAGTAAAGAAAATGTTACACAAATGTGTAATGATAACCGCGAAAAATAAACAAGACAAATGGCAACACTGTTATAAACGAAAAGGTGTAAAGAAATAAACGGAAGGAATGAGAGAAGAACAGATACAAACAAAACTAATCGAAAATCAAAGAACGGAAAAATAACGAAAACAACACTAACTCATGTCGTCACAGCTAAAAAAAAAATAGCAACAAAAGTCGCTAGCAAATTTCAATTAAGAAAATTGCAATCCCTACAGAACGCTTACAGTAACCCTCGATTAAGTGGCATATTTACTGTAAGACCCACCAACCGAAAACCCGCAGAAAAACACAAGAAAAATACAAAAAAACAGTAGAAGTAACATAAACATATATATAGCAATCAGTATTTCAATGTGTTGCAGAACAAGTTCAGTCACAGCTGAAACTAAAGTAAATTTCTTGCTCCTTGCGAACACAGAAACAAAATGTCAAGCGCGCACTGAATGTCAAATCCACTGTAGCATAAAGTGGTATTCACGAACAAAAGTTACTATGACCTTCTCGACTTAGGACTTGCACATTGAATGTTTACAATTTCCACGTACTGTTTACAAACACTTGACCTCGAACAATGTAACTTGAATGCTCGGACATAGAAAAGTCTGTTGTTGACTGCAACGTGTAACAACCAGCAGTACTGTTCACAATAGGGACTCGCCTTCTATGCAGCTATGGTCCACGTAGCAAACGCCTCGATGCCAACTTCAGTATTTGTCCTGTTGTTGTTCAAGCAGCATTATAGCATAAATGCTAGCACTGTTTATCTGGGTCAACAGTTGATGACCTATTTCTGTCCTGTTGTAGCCAAAACTTGCAAGTGTAGAATTAGCGATGTGTGTTACAGCTGTCCAGTGTGTAGCTTAGACCCACAGATCAGAAATGTAATGTGTACTTGTCCTTCTTGTAAATTTCTGGACAACACTGGAGACATCATACATGTAACAGCAACTGTAAATAGCCTGGTGGGGTGTCTGTTTAAGGCTAGAGTGCTGTATAGGATGATTTATATAGCCCCATCAGCTGGTCAACCAGAAATGTAAATTTCTGGATCCATTAATGTCACCAATAATGTTAATTGCTCGCTCTGTTCTTTTTAAACCCACAGATCGGGTCCACCAGAAATGTAACTGTCTTTTTCTCTTGTTGAGGTGATCACTGGCCCAAGACAGTATACATGTTGTTAGGTGTGTAGTGCGAGCGTATGATGAACTGAGTGTGGGTGCGAATGAAGGCGCGAATGTGTTTAGGCTCGTATATATGTAGACCCTGCAACCCATACACTCACATGCAGTAGTCAAGGATGCTTGGACACTGCAGGCACGTTTCAAAACATTTATTGACGAGAACACACATGGTATCAACAGGAACAGTCAGTGTAACAAGGTCATGCTGACCGGAAATCGATAGGTATACATTAGGCATTCAACAAGCTGGTAAACATTTGAATATTCGTGCATGGTCAATACAATGTTCTTCAATAATGACAGTTCGTGGCGTCGCCCTGGTATCACTGACTAAACGCGTCAGATACCTTAATCACTTTGACACATAGGTGCAACTTGGCATTCCCCGCCAATTGCACTGTATTAGGCTGTAGTACATTAGCCGAAAACACAGTCCTCGTTCTGACGTCAGCTGTGTACTTCTGATAAGCAGGTTACCATCAACCCTGCAGTAATGCTTATTGTAGACATAAATACCACCAAACTGCGGTTCCCACAATATATCTTCATCACTGGATTTCTGGACAATATAAAGACTAATAGTCTTGGATGGCTACCTCGAGCACAAAATATAAGTTCTGAAATGGAGGATCGGTGAGCTGCAGTTCACAGACTAGGCAATCTTCTAACATGTTCTGCCACCAAAAGCATAGTAATGGAAAAAGTCGGTATTACCTGTAACCGAATCCACAGAACATAATAAGGAACTCTGCTGTCATTCCAACGCACAGAGATTCACTGGGGAAAACTGCCATCGCAGTCACTTCGAAGATTCTCCCCGAAAAACACAATGGACCCTTGGTCCCTTCAGAAAACCCAGGACACTTCACGGCTTGCCGGAAGTCTAACTCAACTCCCGCTTAAAAAACCCTGCCTATGGGCATACGCCAGAACTGTCTACCTTTGACCCTAAAGGTCAAACACAATGAATGAATAAACAAGGGAAGACAACCCCTAATCAACCTGACATCGCAGGTAAAGACACAATTATTCTTATGATAAAAACATAAGCAAATAACTTGACAGATGACTCCGTCAAAAATGACAGCAACACCCCTCCACCATAAAGAGATCTATCAAATCCATCCTTGTCAGTTACTAGTAGATCGTGATCAAACAGCTTACTGATCCCTGCTCGAATTCAATCATTCTCTACTCTTCAGTTTCCAACAGAGCACAGTACTTCAACAAATACACCATCAATCATTCCTGTCTAGCGCTCTTCATTTAAGTTCTTTTCATGTCTTCTGTATCCTCTTTAGTGTCAAATTCATCTCCATGTCTTTGTTTGGTCGTTCTCTATTTCTCCTATTATGACGATTTCAGAAAAAAGTACTGCCATGAAATGCTACCAAGTGGCTTTCTCAATATCAACTCTAATAAGTGAGGTAATACTGGTCTCTATCTGTAAGCCTGAATGACATGTTAATGCTAATATCTCCCCAGTGATTTTTGTACCTGACTGCTTGGCTCCGACCATCTCAGCTACCTGCTCTCTGGCTTTGGCTATGACACTTTTGGCCTTGATACCTGTAAATGATAAAAGCTGCATAATTTTTGTGGGAAACAAATTGATTATTAAGAATGGAAATGCAAAGAAATATAAGCATACGAATTCTGATACCCTAACACTTTTTTTTATTTTTATGCAAGAGTGACAACAGGGGAGAACAGACTTTCAAAGATATATGTTTTTGTGGAGTGAAGAGATTGTGTGATGGGACTGTTGGTGGGGAGGGAGAGGACCTGTACAGAGTGGAGGGATTGTTGGTGTGGGGGTGCTTGCACAGAGTGCAGGCACCGGAATAGTGTGGTGGGACAGCCATGATGCAAAACTGTACAGTTTTCTTCTTTCTCTGTCGTCCTGTGTCTTCTTTTCCTTCAATCTTTCCTTCATGATACACACACTTTCTTTTTCTCATAACATGCACAAAGAAAGTGGATTAGTTTCCTTACTTACTTAGTCGTTCCCCTTCTACCGTGAGGTATAGAGGTTTGGGAGAGAGAGCGCCAGACTATCCTATCGGCTGTCTTCCTCCTGGCCTGGTTCCATTCTAGTCCTCGGTCCTTCAAAGATTGTCTAATGTTGTCCTCCCAGCGGACTCTGGGTCATCCTGGGGGTCTGGATCCCTGGCTCTTTGTTTCCCATGCTTGTCGCGGTAGCCGATCTTCTACCATTCTGCAGACATGGCCATACCATCTTAGTTGGGACTGTTCTACTTGGGTCTGCAGGGGGTGGCATTTTAGGCCTTGACGTATCGTCTGGTTGCGGACCATGTCTCTTCTTGTTACTTCAACCACCTTCCTCAGATACCTCGTTTCTGAGGTTTGGATCTGGCTTTTGTGGGTTGTAGTCATTGCCCATGACTCGCATCCATATGTCAAGACTGGGACACAGGTGGAGCGGTATACAGCCATCTTCGTTTTCTTACCAACCTCTCTCTTGCTAAGGAATCCTCGATTTATGGCCTGAAAAAGTCTCCCAGCTGCTGCTTTTCGAGTGGCCAACTCTTCTTTGATGCCTCCCTTTCAGTCTATAATAGCTCCGAGATATTTAAAGTGGTTGACCTGCTCCAGGACCTGTTCTCCCAGCTTAATCTGATGTCTTCTTTCTTCTCATGATATCACCATGGATTTTGTTTTAGAGCTGCTTATGACCATCCCTCTCTTCTCCAGCTCTTCCTTCCAGACTTGCAGGTTGGATTGGAGATGTGCCTCTGATTTAGCAATCAGGGCAACATCATCAGCAAATGCCAGCTCTGAAATACATACCTGTCTCATCTTCCAGCACCCCACTGAATACTTTCTTGTTCTCTCCTTACATGACTTGATAACATCGTCCATGAGGAGTATGAAAAGATAGGGTGACAGGATATCACCTCGTCTTACACCAGTGGTGGTCCTGAACTCTTCTGACTTATGGTTTGCTGTCCTCACATAATTTCTGCAAGACTTGTAGAAGCTCTGTATAGCATGAATCAGAGGTGCTGGAATGTTCTTCCTTGCCAAACAGTCCCAAAGTTTGCTCCAGGGGACCCTGTCAAATGCCTTTTCCAGATCTATGAAACTGTCACTGTGGGGTCTTCACAGCATTATTCGTGCTGGGTTAAGTTTGGATGAACAGTGATTTAGTTTTGATGGGACAAAAGAGTATGAGAAAATGGTTTAAGAAATATAAATAATTTCTTAAATAGACTATTTGTTCTCTAGGTGGGAGATAAAAGCCAGCATACTTGTGCTTGGATGGTAAGGGAGAGAACTATTTTAGATGTAAATATTTTATGTGAGTATACAGTTATGGTTTACAAACTTTGCATAACGACTGTTTGTAATAAGCTTGAAGTAAAGGGAAATAGCAGTTAAGCATAAACCACTAAGGGAGATAACTATAAATATTAGCGCACTTTAAGTGAACGGAGAGCAGGATAAACGCACGAGAAAATTGTGAGCGAAAGTAAACGGAGTTCACTGAGTTGTTTATGAAAAGAATTAACTGTGAATTTGTGATTAGTGAGTGAACTAAAGAATGGACCAATCACATTCACTCATAAACAAGTTTGGATCAGCTGACAATGATATTAGGAATGGATCATGGGACAATAATTGGAGGGCAGAGCAGATTACGACGCGCTAGTGAGCGGTCGTGTTTTTTAGCAGTCCCACAAGAAAAATTAAAACAGGGCAAGATGTGCCTTGCTGGGCTCTCAAGAAAAGTGAAATGCTGCGGTTTGCAGGAGGCTCTACAGATGTAGCTAGACTTAGAATGGTAGCGTAAGAATTCTGGAGAATAGTTTAGATTGTGATTGATAATTTGTGCTGAACAGATAGGAATAGAATAGGGGTGCCTAGTAAGAGATGTGATAGGTGCTGGACTTCTGTTTAAACGGTAAGATGACAATTTTATTTCCTAGAACATTTCTATAGAATTTCAGGCAACCAATTTTAAGGGTTGACGACTCCCACATATAAAGGGATGTCCACCAAGAGAAGAACATGAGATGTTCAATAGAGAAAAATACTACAGTGAATTACAAGAAATGCGCTCTCTCATACATGTTGCTTGACAGAGAAACAGTTGATGATAAAATAGACGTGGTATCGTCTCAGGCATGATATGATCAACCAAGATATATATTATATTGAATTACAAGAAATGCGCTCTCTCATACATGTTGCTTGACAGAGAAACAGTTGATGATAAAATAGACGTGGTATCGTCTCAGGCATGATATGATCAACCAAGATATATTATATTGGCTTACAAGAAATGCGCTCTCAATTAATTGCTGATTGCCAGACAACCCATTATGTAAATAAACGAAATGGCACCACTGGCATGACTAGAGTAGAGGATACCACAGCAGTTGTACTTTGATGAAAACTGATATTATTTATGTGTTTATGACTTATGTTTAGCGGTCGATATCATTTTCAGAGTTAGGTTTGACAGGTCTAGGAAATTAGAAAGAGATGACCTCGATATATGGTAAAGAAGTTGGAGTTGTGGAACCTTGCTAAATTGAATATGTTGAATCATGGGCATTGTAAATAAACATTTAGTTGATATTGAAACTTACCCACGCAAGTTGAGTTGGATTATTACAAAGGTGTGGAAGAGCAGGAATAATAACCTTTAATTATATAATCAGAACTACAGGCAAAACCACTAATACGAGTTAGTCGCTAGTCATCAACTAGGAGGGAAGAACGTGGACTGGGTTAAAGAATATACTTCATCCAAGAATTACAACCTCTGGCGGAAAAGGAAGCCAGTAAGAGAACTAGTTTCACTTGGAAGATGAAAGAAGGAAGAAGTAGACTGAGAAGTTGAGGAGGTATAAACTAGGCCTGCCACAGTCACCTAGTAGTTAGTTAAAATATAGGGAAGAACACCACTGTGACAAAACAAAGATGAATCTCACTCTTATACTCAAGGGCCTTTTCACTCAGCTGTCTGGGTGTGAAGATTAGGTCTTGAGTACTTCGGTTTGCTCGGAATCCGCATTGGACCTCATCCAATTGTGGCTCAGCTAAGCGTGAGTCTCTGCTCTAGGATTCTAGAGTAGATTTTACCAGGGACACTGAGAAGGGACATGCCTCTATGGTTTCCACACTGTCGATTGTCACCCTTTTTGAAAATTGGTGTTATGATGGCAATCTCCCAGTCCTTTGGTATGGTCTTGTTGCACCACGCTGCCTGTAGGACCCTTAAGAGTAATAGGTCGCCTGATGTTCCCATGTACTTAACCATTTCTGGTGTTATACCATCATGCCCTGCTGCTTTGCCCATCTTGATTTTCTCCAGTGCTGCCTTCAGTTCTTCCATCTTTATGTCACCTTCATCACCATTTGTTTCCTCTTCTGTGCTAGTGGTTATCATTTCTGATGCTTGACCTTGCTCATCAACAAGGAGTTCTGAGAAATATTCTTTGCATCTTTCCATTACTTCCTTCAGGGCAGTAAGCAATTTGCCTTGCTTGTCTTTTATAAATTTGAGAGGGCATTGTTTTTCCTTCCTCATGATCTTTAGGGTCTTATAGAACAATTTCTGGTTTTCTTGCGCATCTTTTTCTTGCTTTTCTCCAAATTCTTCCCAGGACTTCTGTTTTGCTGCTAGCACCTTGTTCTTTGCTTCTGTTCTGAGTATCACATATTCTCTATATTTCTCTATTTGTCCTGCTGTGTTTTTAGCTCCTAAGTATTGTTTCCATGCCATTTTCTTCTCTCTTATTTTCTCTTTGACTTCCTCTGTCCACCAACGTGTTCTCTTTCTCTTGTTCCCAAGTCGGACTTCACCACATGATTCTGCAGCAGCTGTCTTTATGATGTCCTTGAATTTAAGCCAGAGGGTTTCCAAGTCATCAGGTTGTTCTTCTGTGTTGCTCACCGCTGCAGCATTAAGCCCCTGATATCTGGTCTTACTTTCTGGCTCTCTCAGCTTGTAGGTCTTAATGCTCATTTCTCCTGTTCGTTTACTTAGTTTCTTGCGTGATGTTGGGCAGTTCCTAGGTTGAGCAACTCTTTCAGTTGTTCTTTTGATTGTAAGCAGGTAGTGATCACTTCCAATCTCTGGCCCCCTCCAGACTCTAGCATCCCGGACATATTTGAATGAGCTCCTCCTAACAATGGCATAGTCAATCACTGACTTCTCATTCTTTGTTGGTTCACATCTAGTGTATGCATGTATGTGCTTAATTTCCTTCTGTGAGTAATAATCTTCGTTTGCTCTCCGGCTTGTTATCAGACATCCTCATTACTCTCATTAGCTGTCCGTAGTATTCTTAACACTCTTCCATAAAACCACATCTCTGTGGCTTCCAGCCTGTTTATTTGCATCCTGTCCATGACTGATTTCCGTAGGTAAGAACTGGCACTACAAAACACTGAAGATTTCTCTTTCTAGCTTCCATTGACACAGAGTTAAAATATATCAGTAAGTGTATAAATGATCCGATAAGAAACATCAGCATCTTTAACTTAATTTTCTTTTATATATAAATATATTTATAAAAAAAATCTCACCTGCTTCGTGAGAGCTGGAAGGGTTGCCCCAAGCATCAGTCAGTGTTTCTGTGATCACCTGAACTACTTCTGGATCTACAGGGGTGGTTGCATTGTAATCAAGATAGACCATTTTACAACTGTTAGATCAACACAGACAGTGCTTATACACCCTTGATACCAGTGATTATTTGTCCTTGAGCAGTGATTATCGGCCTTGAGACCAGTGATTATCTTCCCTTGACAAGGCTTTTCCAGCAAGATTCAGGAATTGTTAAGCTGTAATTATGAGAATTAAATTGTGATCAGAAGTAAACACTTCAGGAATCATATGACTGATATTTTTCATCATTCATTCATTAGCCCTTATGGAAAGAGAGGAAAAAAGATCCCGTTACACGCCCATTGAGGCATACTGGGAATATGGTGTTAGGCCCATATTTTCTTGACCATCAGCACATTAGGGGTGATGTGGTTAGCATCACGCTGGCGACCTTAACCTTGCCAGAGTTGATCTGGTACCTAATTCATGAGGCTGGGTCGACCCCAGAGCTGTTTGCAGTCTAAAAGAATCCCGCCTCAACTGGGGATCGAACCATGGACCACTGAGCTAGGAAGCTAGTGCACTAACCACTGCATCTCCCCAAGTCTTCATGTTCTGTGCCATTTGCTCAAGGTCTTTCTGTCTTCTTCATCCCCTTCATTTCTGTCACCAGTTCTCTTCTCTATGTGGTCTGTTGTCTTCCACTACCTCTCTTACCCAGGGGATTTCAGAACAAGGACTGCCTTGTAAAGCTATCAACATGTTATCTCAATGTGTGTATTATCTATCTGCAGCATCTTCTTATTCCACTAGCGCTTGTCTAGTTTTTGTCATTAGTTCCACATTAGTGATTATGTCGTATCACTTCAATCCTTCTTTTTTATGCAACGATCCGCTTATGAAAGTCACTAGCTCTTTGGTTGAATTTACATACATGCTCAAATGTAAATTCTATCAATTTGTCTTCTTCCCTAAATCTCATTCTTAGAAGATATGTGAATAAATAAATATTCAAAAATTTCAACATAGATTTTCTACAAATTCATAAATTTTCACGGTTTTCACTTTCTGACATCCTTAGACTTTTTACATTTTGTGACATTGTACACAGTATTGCCATGTCATGTGGCTCATCTGCTACATGCAAGCTAACAATAACATAACGTGTTGTGTGAAAAGTGACTCCTTACATTCAGCACTGAGCAAGAAGATAAAGATGGCTGTACAACGCTTCAAATATGTTCCAGTCTTGACTTATGGATGTGAGTCATGGGCTATGACTACAACCCACAAAAGCCAGCTCTAAACCTCAGAAATGAGGTATCTGAGGAAGGTGGTTGAAGTAACAAGAAGAGACATGGTCTGCATCCAGAAGATAGGTCATGGCATCATAATCCAACCCCTGCAGACCCAAGTGAAACAGTCCCAATTATGACGGTTTGGCCATGTCTGCAGAATGGGAGAAGGTCATCTACCACGACAAATATGGGAAACCAAGAGCCAGGGATCCAGACCTCTAAGGCGACTCAGAGTTCGCAGGGAGGACAACGTTGACAATCTCTAAAGGACTGAGGACTAGATTAGACCCAGGCCAGGAGGAAGACAGTCGATGAGATAGTGTGGCACTCTTTCTGGCAAATCTCTAGACCCCAAGGTAGAAGTGGAATGACTAAGTAAGAAGTTGTATGAAAATTTATCAGCAAAAAAAAAAAAAAAAAAGAATGATCATCCATAAAGATAAGCCAAGAATGAATCAGTTATTAAAAAAAAAAAAACCTTGAGCCATGAAGCAGATCTTGAGTTTCTTTCTTTCTTTATGTTTTTAAACAGATGAAGAATAATATCCCATTCAACCCCCTGATGGGTCATAGGATAAGCGTTCAACTGGCTGGGTCATAGGATAAGCGTTCAACTGGCTAGGCGGTCAGAGCACCTTCATCTCGCAGCAGTTACTGGGTTCTGGGATCAAAACCAGGTAGCGTCATGCTTCAGTCTCATCATCATCATCAGCTGCCATCTCCACAACGAAGGTTGGCTGTAATGGATCTCCAACGTCTTCTGTCTCTTGTCTTGGTGGTGCACTCTGATAGACTCTTTCCTGTCCATCTCTTGATGTTATCTTCCCACTTATAGCGCTGTCTTCCGCTTGCTTGTTTGCCTTCAACTCTCCCTTCTGTTATGGTCTTCTGCAAGGTGTTATGCCTTTTTATGTGGCAAAAGTATTTTAGCTGCCGAACTTTGACCTCTCTCATTAGTTCTCTTTTCATACCTAGATTTTCTAGGACCTCCTTATTTGTTTTCATCTCTTTCCATGAGATACGCCCCATTCTTCTATATATCCACATTTCAAGAGCCTCAATTCTTTTTTCCAAATGCTTATTCATCGTCCATGTTTCTGCACCATACAGAAATGCAGAATATATATAACACTTTATAATTCTCAGTTTTAATTTGTGAGATAACTGTTTGGATGTCAGTATTTGTTTCATGTTGTTGAATGTAGCTTTGGCCATTCCTATTCTCTTCTTGATTTCTGGTTCACATCTGCCATCTTCTTTTATTATATGACCAAGATATACGTAGCTCTTGACTTGTTCCAGGATTTTCCCATTTACGCTTATCTTTAATGTGGGTTTATCATCTGTTTTGCTAATTATCATAGTTTCATAGCTTCAGTCTACCCAGCTGTAAATGTGTGCCTGACTCTGCTAACGTCTGAGAATGAAACAGCAGCAAGGAAGGGAACTGGTCGCTCCTATCTTGTAAACTTGGACTTAGTGCGGTGACATCTCTTACACTTCACTCCCCTACAACAGTATCTGCTATGGGAACACCATCTTCTTCTTCTTTGATCCTTAGCCGCCGACCGTCAAAGCAGTCAGTGGCCATCACACCTGGTGGCGACTTGTAGGGCAACAACAAATTGATTCCACTTTGCTCGGTCGGTGGCCTTCTTCGTACTGTGCCCCAATTCTGGTTCATTCTTTGCATCTCAGCCTCCGCAAAGCTGTTTTTGGTCTGCCTCTCTTTTGTTTTCCTTCAGGGGTCCATAGCATAGCTGTTCTTGTGATGGCATCAGGGTCTCTTCTGAGGACACGGCCAACCCAGCTATGATGGTGTTCATGTCCTCTTGCTTGCTCAGAGTAAGCAAATCTTGGTTGGTGATGGTATTCGGCCAAAAGATTCTGAGAATTTTTCTTAGGCATGTTGTGTGAAAAGAGGACAATTTCGACATTTCCTTCTCTGTAACTCTTCAGCATTCTGCACCATAGAGAAGCACAGAAAGCACACAGCTCTGATATAATCTTAATTTTGTGCTTGTGCTGTACTGAGAGGACTTCCAGAAGTTGTTTAGACTAAAAAAAGCTGTTCTTGCTTTGTTCATTCTGTTGTTGATGTCGTTGCTTGCTCCACCATCTGGTGTTACTATGCATCCTAGGTATGTGAAGGTGTTTGTCTGTTCCAGTTGCTGATTCCTTACTGATATCTGCTCAGGGTTGCTCACATGCGTCATGACCTCTGTCTTCTTTAGATTGATGTTCAAGCCCACCTGCTGGTTATACTTATTAAATCTATCCATTTTTCCCGGATGTGTTGATGTGAATGTGCTAGTAGTGCAATGTCATCTGCATATTCCAGATCTTCCAATGTAGAAAATGTAGTCCATTTTATTCCTCTGTTGTCTGGTGCATCACCCAGTCTATGACTGTTAAAAATAGAGTGGTTGATAAGAGGCATCCCTGTCATACTCCTGTCTTCACCTCAAAGGTTAGGTTGCTCTGCCCAACACTACACGTAAAGTTGGCATAGAGGCTTTTTATGACTGACACTATGCAGCTTGGAATTCCATAAGCTCTCAGTATTTTCCATAAATTGTCCATATGTATACTGTCAAAAGCCTTTTCAAAATCAACAAAATTAATGTACAGCTGTCTTTGCCATTCTGAGCACTGCTCTATAATGTTCCTGAGGGTAAATATATGATCTACACATCTTTTGAACACCATCACTATGTCTATAATGTTAGATGCTCCATGTATTTCCCATGGGTCTTTGAGGAGACCAACACAAAATAATCAGTCAACTGCTTCCTCAAACATGTCGTAAGAGGCGACCTACAGTAAGGTTGTACATGGGGCTGGCAACTTGATCACGTAAAACAAGTTGCTTAAAGAAATCAGTACGGCAAGAACATATGAATGCTTTTGTGCAGGTTTCCTGCAAGGGGGCCAGATGCAGTGATGGCTCCATGCTCCGCAAGGACCACAAAAGGTCAACAACAACATTAATGTTAAACTGCCACTAGTGTCTTATGGCATGATCTCTCTTCATCCTTAAGGAGAAAAAAAGGTCAACAACAACATTAATGTTAAACTGCCGCTAGTGTCTTATGGCATGATCTCTCTTCATCCTTAAGGAGCACAAAAGGTCAACAACAACATTAATGTTAAACTGCCACTAGTGTCTTATGGCATGATCTCTCTTCATCCTTAAGGAGCACAAAAGGTCAACAACAACATTAATGTTAAACTGCTGCTAGTGTCTTATGGCATGATCTCTCTTCATCCTTAAGGAGCACAAAAGGTCAACAACAACATTAATGTTAAACTGCCACTAGTGTCTTATGGCATGATCTCTCTTCATCCTTAAGGAGCACAAAAGGTCAACAACAACATTAATGTTAAACTGCTGCTAGTGTCTTATGGCATGATCTCTCTTCATCCTTAAGGAGCACAAAAGGTCAACAACAACATTAATGTTAAACTGCCGCTAGTGTCTTATGGCATGATCTCTCTTCATCCTTAAGGAGCACAAAAGGTCAACAACAACATTAATGTTAAACTGCCGCTAGTGTCTTATGGCATGATCTCTCTTCATCCTTAAGGAGCACAAAAGGTCAACAACAACATTAATGTTAAACTGCCGCTAGTGTCTTATGGCATGATCTCTCTTCATCCTTAAGGAGCACAAAAGGTCAACAACAACATTAATGTTAAACTGCCGCTAGTGCTCCTTAAGGAGCACAAAAGGTCAACAACAACATAATGTTATGTCTTCTTATGGCATGATCTCTCTTCATCCTTAAGGAGCACAAAAGGTCAACAACAACATTAATGTTGTTGTTGACCTTTTGTGCTCCTTAAGGAGCACAAAAGGTCAACAACAACATTAATGTTAAACTGCTGCTAGTGTCTTATGGCATGATCTCTCTTCATCCTTAAGGAGCACAAAAGGTCAACAACAACATTAATGTTAAACTGCCGCTAGTGTCTTATGGCATGATCTCTCTTCATCCTTAAGGAGCACAAAAGGTCAACAACAACATTAATGTTAAACTGCCGCTAGTGTCTTATGGCATGATCTCTCTTCATCCTTAAGGAGCACAAAAGGTCAACAACAACATTAATGTTAAACTGCTGCTAGTGTCTTATGGCATGATCTCTCTTCATCCTTAAGGAGCACAAAAGGTCAACAACAACATTAATGTTAAACTGCTGCTAGTGTCTTATGGCATGATCTCTCTTCATCCTTAAGGAGCACAAAAGTAATGTTAAACTGCTGCTAGTGTCTTATGGCATGATCTCTCTTCATCCTTAAGGAGCACAAAAGGTCAACAACAACATTAATGTTAAACTGCCGCTAGTGTCTTATGGCATGATCTCTCTTCATCCTTAAGGAGCACAAAAGTCTCAGCAACAACATTAATGTCAACAAACTGCTGCTAGTGTCTTATGGCATGATCTCTCTTCATCCTTAAGGAGCACAAAAGGTCAACAACAACATTAATGTTAAACTGCCGCTAGTGTCTTATGGCATGATCTCTCTTCATCCTTAAGGAGCACAAAAGGTCAACAACAACATTAATGTTAAACTGCCGCTAGTGTCTTATGGCATGATCTCTCTTCATCCTTAAGGAGCACAAAAGGTCAACAACAACCATTATGTTAAACCGCCGCTAGTGTCTTATGGCATGATCTCTCTTCATCCTTAAGGAGCACAAAAGGTTAACAACAACATTAATGTTAAACTGCCGCTATGTGTCTTATGGCATGATCTCTCTTCATCCTTAAGGACACAAAAGGTCAACAACAACATTAATGTTAAACTGCTAGTGTCTTATGGCATGATCTCTCTTCATCCTTAAGGAGCACAAAAGGTCAACAACAACATTAATGTTAAACTGCCGCTAGTGTCTTATGGCATGATCTCTCTTCATCCTTAAGGAGCACAAAAGGTCAACAACAACATTAATGTTAAACTGCCGCTAGTGTCTTATGGCATGATCTCTCTTCATCCTTAAGGAGCACAAAAGGTCAACAACAACATTAATGTTAAACTGCCGCTAATGTTAAACTGCCGCTAGTGTCTTATGGCATGATCTCTCTTCATCCTTAAGGAGCACAAAAGGTCAACAACAACATTAATGTTAAACTGCCGCTAGTGTCTTATGGCATGATCTCTCTTCATCCTTAAGGAGCACAAAAGGTCAACAACAACATTAATGTTAAACTGCCGCTAGTGTCTTATGGCATGATCTCTCTTCATCCTTAAGGAGCACAAAAGGTCAACAACAACATTAATGTTAAACTGCCGCTAGTGTCTTATGGCATGATCTCTCTTCATCCTTAAGGAGCACAAAAGGTCAACAACAACAATAATGTTAAACTGCCGCTAGTGTCTTATGGCATGATCTCTCTTCATCCTTAAGGAGCACAAACAGTCAACACTAATCTTAATGTTAAACTGCCGCTAGTGTCTTATGGCATGATCTCTCTTCATCCTTAAGGAGCACAAAAGGTCAACAACAAGAATAATGTTAAACTGCCGCTAGTGTCTTATGGCATGATCTCTCTTCATCCTTAAGGACCACAAAAGGTCAACAACAACAATAATGTTAAACTGCCGCTAGTGTCTTATGGCATGATCTCTCTTCATCCTTAAGGAGCACAAAAGGTCAACAACAACATTAATGTTAAACTGCCGCTAGTGTCTTATGGCATGATCTCTCTTCATCCTTAAGGAGCACAAAAGGTCAACAACAACATTAATGTTAAACTGCCGCTAGTGTCTTATGGCATGATCTCTCTTCATCCTTAAGGAGCACAAAAGGTCAACAACAACAACATTAATGTTAAACTGCCGCTAGTGTCTTATGGCATGATCTCTCTTCATCCTTAAGGAGCACAAAAGGTCAACAACAACATTAATGTTAAACTGCCGCTAGTGTCTTATGGCATGATCTCTCTTCATCCTTAAGGAGCACAAAAGGTCAACAACAACATTAATGTTAAACTGCCGCTAGTGTCTTATGGCATGATCTCTCTTCATCCTTAAGGAGCACAAAAGGTCAACAACAACATTAATGTTAAACTGCTGCTAGTGTCTTATGGCATGATCTCTCTTCATCCTTAAGGAACACAAAAGGTCAACAACAACATTAATGTTAAACTGCCACTAGTGTCTTATGGTATGATCTCTCTTCATCCTTAAGGAGCACAAAAGGTCAACAACAACAATGTTAGACAGTATGTTATACTGTCGTTTGTGTCTTATGGCATGATCTCTCATTTTTTACTGTTTATAGAATAAATGAAAGTTTCTTCCTATAGCATGACTGTGAGTTTGTTAGTTTGTTTTTTTAATTGACGGAGAAAATTATCCTGTTCTACCACCGATGTGTTATAATTAAGATATATCGTGTCTATCATTTTAGATAATATTTTCAACTGCCATTGTTTGACTAGACTCTGCAGTTCCTTAGGTCTGTCTATTCTCAAACTTGTTCTATAGTTACGGTTTATTTACACGTCCATAAATATTCTAATATTGGGATCCTCTGGGACCTAAGACGTGTCAACAGTGAGGAATGCAGTCAGCAACCCATAGCTAGACTGCTTGTGTCAGTGAACCAGGTGAACCAGAGCTGACCAAGACCCTACTCCACCTCCAAGGGGTGGTCCTGGAAACAGGCTGCATCACAGCAGTCTGGCTGAGTGAGTAGGGATCGAAGAGGGAAGGCTAACCCGGTCCCAAAAATGCCATGCTGAAGTCGGATGTGTCGGCCGGGAGGCGCAAATATTGCAGCTTCGCTGTAAATGGACACAGCCAACCAACGTCTTTTTCAGGACGAACGAAGAAGGATCCTCTGTTGTTCATGGCTTTTATATTTTAGCATTGTTATCTTGAGGACATTCTGCACAGTAAGTTAAAATGAAAAACAGTGGGACTTGTGTTCAATACAGCCTTAGAAAAGAATACCGAGATGCACGATTAAGGGGTAAGGATTTCTAAACCTTAATCCTAAAGCTAATGACATGGGTGATTTTTTGGACAGCACCGAAGAACACGTCCCATTGTAGGCCTTCTTCATTTCAACATGGATCTTCTTTCATAAAATAACCTGTTCCTGGTTGTTGTCTGAACAGTTTCTTATTGCTGGGAATTTTTAATTAACTGGATACTATTCCAGACTGCGTGTCCGGTCTTCTGTTATTATTCTTTAATTAGGCTAAGTGATTGGTGTTTAAGTTACGCTACGAGTATGAGTGAAAACTTCTTAAATGCACAAAATATTAGTAGTAACGAATAAGATATGAAACCTGCTATCAATGTTTTTAGCATTAATAATGTGCAGTAAATCTAAATAACCTGTTAGAAGACTTACTACAGAAACTGAACAACGGCTCATTCAGCAACACGGCAATATTTGCTCATTCATTGATCCGGCAGAACTCTCTTATTTGTGAGAATTACAATCACCAGAAAAGGGTAAAGGTCATCATGCGGTACACAAAAACAAAACACCCCAAATGCAATATATTATCAGTATCAAGAACCATGCCTTGAGGCGTAGGAGATCATGCCTCTCCACAACTTCCTGTCCCCAGTACGCTAAAGACTATGTTAGAGATCTCTTGTTTAGAGTTACTTTCCTCTGGGACGACCGTTATTTGTTGTTAGGGTTAATTAGTAGAGTTAGGGTTTGTGGGTAGGGTTAGGGTTTGGGGGTAGGGTCTAAACAAGAGATCTCTAAAATAGTCTTTTACCGGCGAGGCATTTACTTTCAACCTAGACTAAAGTCCGTTGGTTATATCCGAGCGCAATTAGCCAGTCAAAAATAAGTGAACTCTGTTAACTGAAGCGCTTTGTTGATGAAATATAAGCCTGGAAAAGGGCTAATAGCATTCATCAGTGTTGTTATTTCCGCGTGGGAGTTAAGTGTTTGAGATCCTCACACATAGGTATCTATAGATGCACTTTTGAGTGTATCTAAGTTAATTGAATGTTTGATTATTTGCGCACCTCTGTGCACGATGTTTGGATGTAATGACGCGGTTTGTTGCGTGATTTGTTGCCAAAGAGCTATGATGCTTGAGCAGATCCCAAAAAAGCCCTTTGGTAAGGACAGACGTCTTAGACGAATATTGTTATGTGTCTTCGCCCCAAGTCGTGGGAAGACACAATGAATTATGTGGTATCTCCCGGTGTGGGGAGCATATATATTATCCATATCTGGCTCGTTCAGGTATCGTGATAGATACTCTATTTATCCTTTGCAAGATTTGGCAGAGCTTCGGCACGTCTTGCTATGGCGTGTCGCTAGTGCGTCCAAATTCCTGCTGGCCATTATAACGGATCGTAACGCATTATCTTTATGGAAGATATCCAACATATTATACAAGCCTTGTAATGAAAACTAAAATATATGGACATATTACCGCAGAGCTTCCGTCGTCCTTGAGATGGTGACGGCTAGTGAGATCGGTCAAGTTCATATTGATGACATGTATTAACTACGTGTTCGTTTCTACCATGAAAGCATTTGATGATACCGTACCTGCCTATGATGTCTACGTTCTCAATAAATAGTCTCGTCTTTGATGTCCAAGAATGGGTCCAGTGTACATTGTCGTAGATTTGTGATTGGGGAATTAAGACTTGGGTTGGTCCCTTCTGAATAGAAATAGTACAGGTGATAGCTCAGTGGGAGATAATAATAGAAATAAATTTTCACGCGTGAGATGGTGGAAACTAGATAATTCTGTCCCTGAGACTCGAGGAGAACCTCTCGCTCAGCCTATCTCTACAACAGAAAGTATTTGTCAGACAGATTACTCAGTTATATAGATGTAGTATATCACCCACTCACAGACACACACGCACATAAGTGACGACAGTTTGACGTACGAACGTGAAAACTATAACAATGGAATAGGAATATTTTTGGACGAGCTGACCGACACACTTGAATAAGTTTATGTAAATTTTATTTATCATAAAGAATTTCACACCACAGTAAATAAATTTAGACTATCAAATTAATACACAATTAAACATAGGTTAAGGAATCAATAACAGAGTTGACCCATAGGTGTAATCCTTTCCCCCTCTGTTGAACCAAGATCCCTTATAAGAGAAGTTATTCGCCCCAAAGAGTCACAGATTTATACACAATGGTCTAGGATTTCTCTCTACCGTAAATAACAGAGGTTTTTCCTGTAATCTACTCTGAAATAGATAGCATATGTAATTTTTAAGAAGAAAAACAATCAATGGATATATGGATTATAGAATCAAAGAATTATATCATCCCTGCATCTTCTCGCTCTGACACACTTGTAATCACAAAGACAGGCTTTCTTACCTAATCGGCACTTTCACCACATCTGGAACAATTGTTTAAGGAACATATAGCCCATTCAATGTTGTGTTTTGGCGAAACAAGCCCCAGCTTCTCCAATGCTTACTTACTTACTTAGCCATTCCCCTTCTACCGTGAGGTGTAGAGGTTTGGAAGAGAGAGCGCCAGACTATCCTATCGGCTGTTTTCCTCCTGGCCTGGTTCCATTCTAGTCCTCGGTCCTTCAAAGATTGTCTAATGTTGTCCTCCCAGCGGACTCTGGGTCGTCCTCGGGGTCTGGATCCTTGGCTCTTTGTTTCCCATGCTTGTCGTGGTATCCGATCTTCTCCCATTCTGCAGACATGGCCAAACCATCTTAATTGGGACTGTTCTACTTGGGTCTGCAGGGGGTAGGATTTAAGGCCTTGACGTATCGTCTCCAATGCTAATAAATTCAAATCTTGGGAAACGCTCGCTTCACTATGGTACGTAGGATGCTGATAAATGTCATTTCAATTTTTGTCCAGGTAGTAAAATAATTAAGATGTCTAATGTTCACAAGGGTACAGTAGCTTGAAATAATCGATCATTACCTCGAGTTGCAGGTAAATAACTCTGTTTAGGATTTATCTTCTTCTCAACACAGTGGTTGTTATACAAGTAATGTCACAGGTTTGATTATGTTAAATGTTTGATTTAGTCGCCACCACGGGCCGACTGTAAACTTTGATTATTGGAAAAGAGCTCTGGAACTCAATGCCAGTTACAATATAAATTTCAGAAAAATAATTCTTTTCGTCTAGTTATTCTCTGCTATACATAAACAGACACCGCTGGTAGGTTTTGGGCTTGACCCAGATACTGTATAAGGAAGAGAAAAACATAAATACTCAACCCTAATAGTATACACAATCCTACGCGTAAATAGAATATGTTCACTTCGGTCATTTAACTTAAGTTATAAACCGCAAACTTAGAGCTTGTCTTATCGTTTAAAACTCCCGTGAAATAAATTCTAGTCATTAAAAAGAAATTAATCATCATGAATTAGAAATAAATACATATTTCGTCAACACTCATGATGTATCAGTGCATTTATTTAGATGGTTAAATTATTCTCTGACTGGTTACTAGCAGTGAATAAATTTTATATTAAAGTTTAGCTAGAAATATTATTATTTATTCTGCTATCCACTGTAACACAGTAAACTTAGAGAATTATAATGACGATTAAACTAGTAAATCACTCTGCACAAAATCTAGTGAAGATATAATTCGCACTAACAATTCTATCACTCGACAATACTAGTCATATATATATATATATATATTTTACCTTCACACAAACTTCTAAGATTTTCTCCACGAGAAACTAAGACTCTACTATTACAGTGATTCTAGAACTCGCGTTAGCTGTCTCTCTAAAGCTGTGGCAGTACTGAATGAATTTGAGTTTAAAATTCTAGAGTATAAATATCTGAAACTGACAAAGAATCAAAGAGAAAGTTGTAACTAGCAGACTCTTGCCAAATGTTGGCACCTTTGGAAAATCTACATAAATTCTATCTCATTCTGCGAATCAAACAACTTTTATCGCACCAATGCCGAAGCCAGGTCTATATTAAGATCTAGATGAAATAGAATCAACATATATTATCGCCTTATTCTCGCCATCTGCAGAAGTGGTCGTAAATGAATTATAGCGAGAGTCTTTGATATGGCGGTTCGCATCTTGTAAATTAACTTACAACGAACGAATCCAGGCAAAGGTACTAGACAAATTGTCTCCCCTTTCCATCACTGACTGATCTCATTACGGCGATTTTTATGATCGCTGCCGAGATAATTACAGGTGAGCGGGACCAGGTCTGCTCGTAAACCTGCGTCAAAGAGAATGCAATTAAATGCTAACAGCCATAAACTGCTTGCTAAATTATAAGAAAGACAGAGGTTTGAATATGGGAGGGTTAAATTCCTACAGGCGTAGGTGACAGAGAAGGTAGAAGAAAAAAAATGAAGATAAAGAAAAAGATATATGAAATCACATAATCTTAATCTACTACATACATTGATTACCAGTTGGTCAGCTTTATGACCCAGCCGTTGCTGTTGCGTTGACATTGTCCTCATTATCATTAACGAACTAACGACCCACTAACATTCGCTTTATTATAAACACGTCGGCCACTAATAGTAAGCCCGACAACACCATTGTCAGCAGTGCCAGTCAACACACCACCACACACACAGCCAGTAACAACTGCAGTAACAACTGGGCAGTAACAACTGGTGGCCAGTATGGGGAAAAGAAATTTTTTGCAAGATTCATGCATCCAGTTTCCAACTACGTCCAGTCTTAAAAAAATGCCACGAACAAGCGTTTTCTTCCAGTCTACTGGGTAACGGTCGACCCTGATGACCTCTAGTGATCCAGACACGTACCTACAGTGAGGGTCAACGTTGGACTGCTGCACGTTTTTTTCCTTCGGCTCACCATGCAACACATGATTCCTATCGTAGTCGTTTTCACGAGGAACGGGATTTTTTACAGATAAGTGGTTTTTTTTTGTATGTGCACCTTACCACTGTTGCATGTTTTTTGTCGAGCCTTTCTTCATTTTGTCCACTCATAATCTAAATGTTCTATGTTCCATGTGCCATGCGGGTTGGTTGGGAGGAGACTTGCGTTGGGGTACATCCCAGTTTCAAACCAGGGCCCACGAAGCGTTCTATAGGGACTTTTGCAGATTTCCCGCAGTGGAAATTCCAGCATATATTTGCTGAAGGATTTTCAGTCCACTGCATCTGGTTGTCTGTGACACCTAATTGTTTAAACGTGATGTGCTGTTTTTATTGTTGTTATTGTAATTTTTTTTTCTCTGTGCCTTTAGTTTCATGATTGATTTGTTTGTAACTGTCATTCTCCATCTTACTATCTTTGATTTCTATACAAATTTTATGTTTATACCCTGTGCTGTTACTTGTCTCGTTTCTTCTTTCGCACTATCATTGCAAGTTTTGCAATATTTTTTTCTTTATTTCTGCTTAATTACTTATTTGATTCTGCGAACGTTGTCATTTGTTCTTGGGTATCTCGTCATTGTATCAGTTGTTCTCCGTACAACATTTGTTCACCAACTTCGGCCACTCCTTTTAAAAACACTTCAGGAAGCTTTTAACAAAGAAGAACTCCCCACTAGTTTAAATCAGTCCTACATGACTGTAATACACAAAGTAAACACAGACAAGAAATACATGCAAAATTACAGACCAATTTCTCTCCTTAATACAGATTATAAAATACTTACCAAAGCCCTAACATTAAAATTACAATCTTTTATGCACAAACTCATACACCAGGATCAACAATGTGGAGTCAAAAATAGAAACATAAACAAACATACACATTTCATTCGGGACATCATTCAATACACGCATGACAATAGCACATCTGCAGCAATAATGTCCATAGATCAGGAAAAAGCTTTCGACAGGGTTTCCCATTCCTTTTTACACAAAATTCTACAAGAAAATAATTTCGGTCTATATTTCAGAACCTGGATAAAGATCATATACAAAACACCGGAAAGCAAATTGCTGATAAATCACACAATAACTGAAAAAAATCCCTCTCACTCGATCTCACAAGGTTGTCCAATGTCTCCTTTACTAAATGTATTAGTTTTAGAACCCTTATTAGAAAGTACAGTATCCGGAAAAAATACAAGTATTGAAGGCGTCTTTGTATCAGGTGTAGGTGAAAAGAAATTAATAGCATATGCAGATGACACAGTCTTTTTCCCCCCAAACATTTCATCAATAAAAAATATCCTAGTTCCTTTGATAAATTTAGCAGAACTAGTGGTTCAAAAATCAACATAAAAAAATCATAAATAATGTGCAAAGGACAGTAGGCAAATAAAACAGATTTCCCTCTACAGCTAGCGCAAACTAATAACATGAAAATATACGGAGTAAATTTCATGTCTATACCATATAAAACAAACAAAGAAATGTGTAAAAATACAGGGTGTTCCACGAAAAAACGGCCCCATTCACAAAGTGAAAGTAGCCATATTTTTCAGCATTTTTCAATGTTTACAAATATATCGGTTATAAAAGGTTCTAAGTAGTACTTCTTCTTCTTCTTCTTTGATCCTTAGCCACCGACCGTCAAAGCAGTCAGTGGCCATCACGCCTAGTGGCGTCTTGTAGGGCAACAACAAATTGATTCCACTTTGCTCGGTCGGTGGCCATCCTTCGTACAGTGCCCCAACTCTGGTTCATTCTTTGCATCTCAGCCTCCACAGTCCTCCGCCAGGTTGTTTTTGGGCGGCCTCTCTTTGCCGCAGCCGAAAGTAGTACTAGATTGACCTAAATTATTTTCCGTGATTGGACCGTGAGTATTTGAAAACCATCGTGTGTGTATATATAAACTATCTATCCTTATGCCGTTTTAACTGCAAAAAAGGATAGCTATTGTTGAGAATTATATCCGTACGGGATCATTGAAAAAAACATCTGAAATTTTTGCATCAAAGTTTTCTGGTTCTAAAATTCCTGCAAAGAGTAACATACAGAAGTTGATCTCAAAATAGCATACAACAGGGTCGGTCGTTAATGCCAACAAATGTATAGCGCCAGACTATCCTATCGGCTGTTTTCCTCCTGGCCTGGTTCCATTCTAGTCCTCGGTCCTTCAAAGATTGTCTAATGTTGTCCTCCCAGCGGACTCTGGGTCGTCCTCGGGGTCTGGATCCTTGGCTCTTTGTTTCCCATGCTTGTCGTGGTATCCGATCTTCTCCCATTCTGCAGACATGGCCAAACCATCTTAATTGGGACTGTTCTACTTGGGTCTGCAGGGGGTAGGATTTAAGGCCTTGACGTATCGTCTCCAATGCTAATAAATTCAAATCTTGGGAAACGCTCGCTTCATTATGGTACGTTGTTGTAAGTGGAACTTATGGAAGGGGAAGTAATCTTTAGAATGTTTTGAACAAATTAAATTTCGAGTTGCAACGCTTGATTAAGCGGATACTTGTTTGACTTTAGGATAGAATTATCTTTTCCTATTTTTCGGGTGACAGAGTACAGATAAGCGTGTGAACGCTGTTTAATGTATTTATTCTGTACTGTTTTGAGTCATGTGAATAACTCGCAGCTAGTCTGCATGTGTTATCGAGAGCGGTGTTCAAGACAACCGAATCTCGTGACGGGTTTTTTGGCGGGACTAGTGTGTGATTTAGGGAGTTGTGTTTTGGGCGTGGACCGTGTAGGTCGAGTCCCAGTGTTTTTTGGATAATGTATGCCTACGTAGGATTTGAGAAAATGTCGACTTATATATTTCGCTGTGTGTACAGCCTATTTGATAAACTGCAGTGAAGACTGTTTAGGCCATATGAAGATTATTATAGCTGCCGTGTGTTGCAGGCTTTATGGAGTAATGAAGACTGTTTAGGCCATATGAAGATTATTATAGCTGCCGTGTGTTGCAGGCTTTATGGAGTAATGAAGACTGTTTAGGCCATATGAAGATTATTATAGCTGCCGTGTGTTGCAGGCTTTATGGAGTAATGAAGACTGTTTAGGCCATATGAAGATTATTATAGCTGCCGTGTGTTGCAGGCTTTATGGAGTAATGAAGTACTGTTTAGGCCATATGAAGATTATTATAGCTGCCGTGTGTTGCAGGCTTTATTGAGTAATGCAGTACTGTTTAGGCCATATGAAGATTATTATAGGCCAGGATGTGGACAGGCCGTATTATATATATTCAATGCAGTATTATATTATATGATTCGTGTTTTGCTGTCGAATGTGTGTCATTTATGTCATCGTGTCTGTGTTGTAACGGAATAAACAGTAGCGAACTGTTCCAGTCGTTTGCAACCCTTTTTGACTCCTGCATGTACTCTTACGTACGCACTGTGGTGTGCGAACATATCAACACACACCCAGGTCAACATTCCAGACACAGTGACAGGACAGCAGCACACATATATTGAATTAGCCTGTGTGGCGATGATATAGACCAAACCACTACACTCGCAACAGTGGGTGTAAACAGACTAATAACATTAACGTTTAATCACATTTATTGGAAATCAGAGTAAGGGGGGTGTATCAGTTGGTGGTTTTCAGTTAACAGGATCTGACATCTACGACTATTCGCGTCGATAGCCTAAGTGGCGTAGTTTTCGTATCATTGGATATGATTTAAGATGTGCCTGGGTGGCGTGTACGATTAAGAAATGGTTACCTCTACAGTGATAGGTACTTGAAACAAGAGGATAAAATGAAGCAAATTTTGTCCACCAGACCATAACATATCTAGAGGATCAGTCACTACAAGTTGGAAAGAATACATATGACTTTCACGTGACAAGAGTGTAGAACACTTGACTTTGTTATAATTAGCCTTATGTAGGCGTGGCTTGAATCTCCTGTACTTCAGAACTGTGACCTAGTTATTATCTGCGTGGGTGGCGCATTTGAGAAACAACACACGCTTTATTTGGTAGAAGGCAACTTTACACCAGTAGCAATTGACGTCCTATTTCGTGCCTATAGACTACAACAGCGTCTGCAGTGGTCAAGAGCGTTCAATTAGACTTGGACAGTATTTGTACCAGCATTTGTACGGGTTGTCACAGATTTCTGCAATATTCGGGTTACCTGTGCCAGTTGTCACCATCACAAGTTCAAGATGTTATGATACACGGAGTTGCCGTGTACATTTCAGACTACAGAAGAGTCAAGAGGGGCAGTGTGTGCTGTATTATGGTTCCTGTCAACTTGTGCATTGTTAAGCACATATCATATTGACGAAATTACCTGAAGAGAAACGAATCAAGTTGCAGTGCTTTCCCGCAGTGGAGGTTTTAGCAGTCTATGTGATATCCAGTGTCGTGGCGGAAAGAAGCGGGATCATTGACAGATAAGTGATTTTTTCTTGTGTAAATTGTGTCACTTCATATATGTCACTAATAAGAATACAAAAAGCAAGAGGAGCTTTCATTGCATTGGGAAATATATGGAGATCAAGAGAAATAGGATCCAACACGAAAATAAGAATCTTCAACTCAAATGTGAAGTCAGTCCTATTGTATGGCTCGGAGACATGGAGAACAACAAAGACAACAACCAAAAAGCTACAGACTTTCATAAATGGGTGCTTGCGTAGAATAGAGGGATTAAAATGGTATGACAAGGTTACCAATGTGGAACTGATGACAAGAACTGGACAAGTGCCAGTGGAACAAGAGATGAGAAGAAGACGATGGCGATGGATAGGACACACTGAGGAAACCTGTTGATAGCATTACAAGGCAGTCCTTGTTCTGGAACCCCCAGGGCAAGAGAGGCAGAGGAAGACCAAGAAGTACATGGAGAAGAGAGTTGGAAACAGAGGTGAAAATGATGAGGAGAACATGGAAAGAACTTGAGATGATGGCACGTGACAGGAGGACTTGGCATGTGTTTGTTGAAGGCCTATGCTCCTTTGTGAGTGGAGGGTTATGAAAAAAATGAAATATATGTCACTGGGCCTCCCTAATTGCTCATCCTGTTGTTGTTGTTGTTTATGTCTAATTTGACATATGATTAAGATTTTATGCATAGGTGTTAATGGCTGTTGACATATGTCGATTTTCCTGATAATGATGTGACTTGATAAAGGTGCTATAAAAAGGAATTGGTGATACAGAATTGAGGAATAAGCTCATTTCTTGACAAATAGTTAACTTTGTGAGCTGGAAGGGTAATTGTCAAACCTTTTGCGACAGTAATTTGTCATAACTATAAGTGATTACTATATATAGTTGATTAAGTAAGTGAAATACCATGGATCGTGATATGTACCCTACAGATATAAGGCCTATGTTGGAGTCTGCATTGGTGGTAGGTAGAGATGGTAAGGGATTGAGAGGTGCACGACTTGGAGAATGGATAATGGATGATTTTTTTGATTAATGTGTCAACATCCCTTGAGTTATTTGCGAAACATAACTTTAAGTTTGTTTGCAATTTGGTAATGGCCAAGGATTTGGTGAATTTGCTACGGCACCTTCGTGTGTTTTTTACAACAGTATATTGAACTTGAACACGGACATATAATGCAAAGCATGTTCAAAATAATCCACAACCATACATCTGATGAGCAGGAAAGGGAATTGAGAATTGAGAAACAAGCAAAAGTAAACAAACAAAGTGCTCTACAGCAAAGGGAGAATTTCTTAGAAGGTGTTGCTAAAGAGAACGAACTACAGGCAACTGTGTATAGGCTTAAAAGTGAGATACTTGAATCAAACTCAGAACTTTCTAGTGCACAAGCTACACTAAATTCAGCTTTAAGCAAAGTCCAAGACTCGGAAACTCAGATAGGTAATCTCACGCGGGAACTTCAAGAACAGAAAGAGATGTATGAGAAATTGAAGGTTGAGAGAAATGTCTGTGAGAAGACTTATAAAGATATGCTTCAGGATGTGTTGGATGACAATGATATTCTCAGTCGCCAACTGAAAGAAAAGAGTAATGTATCCTCGGAGAATATGAATGAGTTTAAAGGCACAAGCTGCTCAAAATCCAAGGACTTCAGGCTCAAGTGGCTCGACTTCAGCCCACAGATAGAAGAGGTTCAAAAAGATGAGATTGAGAAACTAGCGCGACAGAGGAGAGCAAACCAAAGAAAAGGATGTAAAGGTGAAATTAGAAGAGTTAACTATGGAGAAAGAGAAGGTCGCTAAAATTGAAAATTTGCTAGCAGAAGAAAGCGACAAAGTTTTGGCTGTTAAGGAGTTAAATAAAAGGTTAAGTGAAGAGATTTCACTTAAAAATAATGAAATTGCAGAAGCAAGGGACAGAATATATGGCTTACTAGATATGGTTTTGAAAAACAAAAGGTGCTCTTCTGTCAATGTTGACAATGATAGACAGAAAGTCAGCTCAGAGAGAGGTCATTCATGGTAAAGACAGATCTTTTCGTGGTAAATACAACTTTAAAAGTTCTAATATTACTGATAGTTCCAGTAATAATTCTTGGCGTCAGACCAACAAAGATTCTTGTGTAACAGCCAGTTCTGTTGGTCAGGAAAAAAAAGGTGATATATTACAGGTCAAGACTCATAAGAGCAAATATTTGTCTACTACTGGAAATACTCAGAAATTAATAGCGGGTGTTGAGACTATTACTACTTGTTCCAAAGATGAAACCCATATGCGGAACAATAGAGATACTATTGTTTCTGGCAGTTATCAAACTCAGCACAGTCAGTTTGAAACTATTGGAAAATATATTCCCATAGGGGAAAAGAAAAAACAGTTTCTAGTAAGAGAGATAACCCCAAGATTAAACATTACCAAGGGAGATCAGTAAAAATAATAATTTTCCTTCTCCTAGATACTGTAGACAATTTAACAAATCTCAAAGTTTTGATTGTAAGAATGTTGGAAAGTATAATAGAGATAATGGCTTTTCAAATGTTGCTTTACATCACCAGAATAATGTTCCTCAACAAAAGACTAAAGTGATTATTTGTAAACAAGGCAACGGTAATAATAAGTATTTTGATCATAGATCAAATAATAAGCGCAATTGTGCTAATTTTGTTCAACATGAGCCCAGAGTCATTTATAATCAAAGTAAACAGAGTAAAAATAACAGTGGATGCTTGAATACTATTGCTTGCTCTACTTGTTGTTGTGAATGTGAGACTTTGTTTCAGCGTAAGGCAGCGGCGACATTCAAGGTCGGTCATGTTGTCCCCAAGAATTCTATGATATCTACATGTGATAGAGAGAGCTAGTGACATCGTGAAGAGACCGGTGCTTTACACAAGCCGGTGCTGGGTAATTGTAAACGTGATTTCTACGTTTTTTCTCACTAAATTTCACTATTGAGTAAAATGGAAATTTTATTTGTATTTGTTGACAGAAGCTACGTTGCGATAAGAGTCAAGGCTTCTGCGACATATTGACGGTCAGAAATGTGAGTCAACTTTCCGCTCGAGTAGTCAACCGAAAACCTGTCAGCGTCAAACTAAATCTGAGATGTTGCTTTACTGAAGGTCAAGCATGTTTACAAGAGAGTGGGAAATTTTACGGCTGATTTTTTTTTTCCTTAGATAGTAAATATTTTTGTATTCTATATTAGTACATGACATATGGTTGTTTTGAAATAACATATAATTTTGTTGTAATGATTATTTCTATGCATCTTTTGATTGCCATAATTTTTTTATTGTTGTTATTTTTATGTCGGTAGTTTGATGTCATGGTTAATTAATATATAGAACATACAGAGAAGATGTGAATTATCTGTTATGTGGTGAAATGTAATTTTGAAAATAGCGTGCATGTATCATAAATGATCTTGTATTTGGATTTGTAACTTATTGTGAAACTTGGATTTTTCCAGAACTTGATTTCTTCCCAGTCAGGCATGCAGATTATTTTCCTAGCAGATTAATTTAAAAAAAAAAAACTTATTTTTTGTAGATATTTTTATAGAACCTTTTTTATATTTCATATTAGCAACAAAGGGTAGATTTATTTATAATGTATATCTTATCGATTTGAGTAAGAGATAGAGTTATAGCTAAATAGCTATTTACTGAGCTGAACGTAATTGTCAGCAGAAAGAACTTAAAGGATAAATTAAATTTACATGTGTTGATTTAAAGGTTTCTTCGAGATAGGATTTTTGTTTTGTAATTTCACTCATTTTTGTTAAAATATTGATTTCATTATTAGGTTTTACTTAAAAAGATTTACTGAATTACTTAAAGATTAAATAATGTTTTTATGTAATTTATATTTGTTATAAAAAAAAAATATGTTTGTACGGTACTGTTGAAAAAAATGATTTTTTTTTTTTTTGGCATTGTAATTTTTTGTTTGTGTGTGCCCAGCATTTGACTGCGTGATATCAGTGATATGTAGATGGATTAGTTCTTGTAAAAAGTTGTTTTTTATGATGATGTAATTTTTTATTTTAGCGTTTCATTGTGCGTTGGTAGTATTAGTTATAGCAATGCTATTACTTATTGGTTCGATGCCTATAATTTTTTTATTTTTAGTTTTATGTATAACTCTTGTAACTTGGTTGGATTACTTATTTTTTGTTTAGTTATAAATTATTTTTTGGTGATGTGTTAGTATATATATACTTTGATATTTTGGGTTGTGCCTTTCGATCATGTTTATATATTTATTTTTGAATAGGTTATCTGATTCAAAACAGTTATTAGTATGTATTGTTATTGACTTTCTCTGCGTTCGTGCCTTTGCTTTCTATCTGTCTTTTGGTAAACTATTCCGTTCATTTCAATTCCTTTTTTTTCTGTTGTCTTTTCGGTATGGATTTCAATATGGAGGATTGTTTTTACTTTCGTTCAGTCTTCGGGTTTTTGATTATATTTGTTAATTTGGGTCTTCTTTCAGCATGTTGTACCTTCCATTTCCTTACGATATATTGGTTATTTGGATTTTATTTTTGTTTTTTGAATAAATAACTGAAAACTTTTTTCAAAAATGTTTCAAAATTTATAAAATGGGGATTTTCGAAAAAATATTTATTTTTTTTTGTTAGGTTGATCCTTACCGATATATAACGCAATTAGTTCACCAGTATATTATTTTCTTTTGTTAGCAGACTTTTTAAAATATTGATCCTAAACATAATTTCTTTTTCAATTTTGTTATAGATATCAAACTTATTTTTGTCAAAAGAAGGTTTTTATTTTTAATAAAAGTTATTTTCATTTTTTTATATACCGTTACTGGTATTGATTTATGACTATTCACTTTTCATATTTTAAAAATAATTGACACTCGGCGATCTAGGGTGTTATGAATTGTTATACAATGTTAGTTTTTGTCATTTTTAAGGCTGATTAAAATTTTACATTTTTAGTTTTTTTTAATGCCAAACAACTGGATCATTTTATATTTATTTTGTATAGTCTATTTGTTATGTTTTTCAGACTATGTATTTTAAAGTGTTTTGCCGAGTATTATCTTTTTTGTGTGAGTCGTTTTTTAAATCTTTTGGGGTGTGGGGGGGGGTATAAGAATTCTTAGGTCTAACAAAGGACTTAAATTTTTTTGTTCTATTTTTTTTTTTGGGGTATTGGGGTTTTTGTTATCTGACGATTACGGTAATATCTTTTTTTTTACAAATCATTTTTTTATTTCGATGATTTGGTAACATTTTGTTTAATGTGGGGTACTTGTTGATGTCTAATGGGTTCTATGGATTTCGAAATCTCTTTTTTATATACTTTGAGCTACTTTTTCTGTTTCTTGTATTTCATTTGCACTTTTTTTTTGTGGTTATAATGAACACATGTTTAGTATACGCTCATATTGGGGAAGTTGTTTTGGGTTTGAGTGGTTATATGACTTGATATAATATATCTACTTATGATAGTTGTATTTATTTGACATGTAATTGTCCAACTTAATTATGAGTATATGGTATTGTTGAGTTCTTACTTTCCTTTTTTTCAGATCATTCTTCTGTTGATTGATCTTGTGTTTTCTCTTTCGATCGGTTGTTGTCGGTTTGGTTTTTACTAAATATACGTATACTTGACTTAATTTTGGAACTGATCATATTTGTATATTTAACTAATTACTTTTTATACTTAGCTGATTATGCTGTATGCTTTAATTGCTACTTTACAATTTAATGCTGATATTTGTTGTAGATATAATTTTGATTTAAAATAAGATATTTTTGTAGGCATACGTTAGAGCTTAATTGTCTTCTAAATTTTTCGTTTTTGGGAGTTAATTTTTAAAAAAAAAATGATAGAATCATTTTTTTTTTCCCGGAGCGGGTGGTAACTGTTGCAAGTGGAACTTATGGAAGGGGAAGTAATCTTTAGAATGTTTTGAACAAATTAAATTTCGAGTTGCAACGCTTGATTAAGCGGATACTTGTTTGACTTTAGGATAGAATTATCTTTTCCTATTTTTCGGGTGACAGAGTACAGATAAGCGTGTGAACGCTGTTTAATGTATTTATATGCTGTACTGTTTTGAGTCATGTGAATAACTCGCAGCTAGTCTGCATGTGTTATCGAGAGCGGTGTTCAAGACAACCGAATCTCGTGACGGGTTTTTTTGGCGGGACTAGTGTGTGATTTAGGGAGTTGTGTTTTGGGCGTGGACCGTGTAGGTCGAGTCCCAGTGTTTTTTGGATAATGTATGCCTACGTAGGATTTGAGAAAATGTCGACTTATATATTTCGCTGTGTGTACAGCCTATTTGATAAACTGCAGTGAAGACTGTTTAGGCCATATGCAGATTATTATAGCTGCCGTGTGTTGCAGGCTTTATGGAGTAATGAAGACTGTTTAGGCCATATGAAGATTATTATAGCTGCCGTGTGTTGCAGGCTTTATGGAGTAATGAAGACTGTTTAGGCCATATGAAGATTATTATAGCTGCCGTGTGATGCAGGCTTTATGGAGTAATGAAGACTGTTTAGGCCATATGAAGATTATTATAGCTGCCGTGTGTTGCAGGCTTTATGGAGTAATGAAGTACTGTTTAGGCCATATGAAGATTATTATAGCTGCCGTGTGTTGCAGGCTTTATTGAGTAATGCAGTACTGTTTAGGCCATATGAAGATTATTATAGGCCAGGATGTGGACAGGCCGTATTATATATATTCAATGCAGTATTATATTATATGATTCGTGTTTTGCTGTCGAATGTGTGTCATTTATGTCATCGTGTCTGTGTTGTAACGGAATAAACAGTAGCGAACTGTTCCAGTCGTTTGCAACCCTTTTTGACTCCTGCATGTACTCTTACGTACGCACTGTGGTGTGCGAACATATCAACACACACCCAGGTCAACATTCCAGACACAGTGACAGGACAGCAGCACACATATATTGAATTAGCCTGTGTGGCGATGATATAGACCAAACCACTACACTCGCAACAGTGGGTGTAAACAGACTAATAACATTAACGTTTAATCACATTTATTGGAAATCAGAGTAAGGGGGGTGTATCATACGTAGGATGCTGATAAATGTCATTTCAATTTTTGTCCAGGTAGTAAAATAATTAAGATGTCTAATGTTCACAAGAGTACAGTAGCTTGAAATAATCGATCATTACCTCGAGTTGCAGGTAAATAACGCTGTTTAGGATTTATCTTCTTCTCAACACAGTGGTAGTTATACAAGTAATGTCACAGGTTTGATTATGTTAAATGTTTGATTTAGTCGCCACCACGGGCCGACTGTAAACTTTGATTATTGGAAAAGAACTCTGGAACTCAATGCCAGTTACAATATAAATTTCAGAAAAATAATTCTTTTCGTCTAGTTATTCTCTGCTATACATAAACAGACACCGCTGGTAGGTTTTGGGCTTGACCCAGATACTGTATAAGGAAGAGAAAAAAACATAAATACTCAACCCTAATAGTATACACGATCCTACGCGTAAATAAAATATGTTCACTTCGGTCATTTAACTTAAATTATAAACCGCAAACTTAGAGCTTGTCTTATCGGTTAAAACTCCCGTGAAATAAATTCTAGTCATTAAAAAGAAATCAATCATCATGAATTAGAAATAAATACATATTTCGTCAACACTCATGATGTATCAGTGCATTTATTTAGATGGTTAAATTATTCTCTGACTGCTTACTAGCAGTGAATAAATTTTATATTAAAGTTTAGCTAGAAATATTATTATTTATTCTGCTATCCACTGTAACACAGTAAACTTAGAGAATTATAATGACGATTAAACTAGTAAATCACTCTGCACAAAATCTAGTGAAGATATAATTCGCACTAACAATTCTATCACTCGACAATACTAGTCATATATATATATTTTACCTTCACACAAACTTCTAAGATTTTCTCCACGAGAAACTAAGACTCTACTATTACAGTGATTCTAGAACTCGCGTTAGCTGTCTCTCTAAATCTGTGGCAGTACTGAATGAATTTGAGTTTAAAATTCTAGAGTATAAATATCTGAAACTGACAAAGAATCAAAGAGAAAGTTGTAACTTGCAGACTCTTGCCAAATGTTGGCACCTTTGGAAAATCTACATAAATTCTATCTCATTCTGCGAATCAAACAACTTTTATCGCACCAATGCCGAAGCCAGGTCTATATTAAGATCTAGATGAAATAGAATCAACATATATTATCGCCTTATTCTCGCCATCTGCAGAAGTAGTCGTAAATGAATTATAGCGAGAGTCTTTGATATGGCGATTCGCATCTTGTAAATTAACTTACAACGAACGAATCCAGGCAAAGGTACTAGAAAAATTGTCTCCCCTTTCCATCACTGACTGATCTCATTACGGCGATTTTTATGATCGCTGCCGAGATAATTACAGGTGAGCGGGACCAGGTCTGCTCGTAAACCTGCATCAAAGAGAATGCAATTAAATGCTAACAGCCATAAACTGCTTGCTAAATTATAAGAAAGACAGAGGTTTTAATATGGGAGTGTTAAATTCCTACAGGCGTAGGTGACAGAGAATGTAGAAGAAAAAAAAAATGAAGATAAAGAAAAAGATATATGAAATCACATAATCTTAATCTACAACATACATTGATTACCAGTTGGTCAGCTTTATGACCCAGCCGTTGCTGTTGTGTTGACATTGTCCTCATTATCATTAACGAACTAACGACCCACTAACATTCGCTTTATTATAAACACGTCGGCCACTAATAGTAAGCCCGACAACACCATTGTCAGCAGTGCCAGTCAACACACCACCACACACACAGCCAGTAACAACTGCAGTAACAACTGGGCAGTAACAACTGGTGGCCAGTATGGGGAAAAGAAATTTTTTGCAAGATTCATGCACTGCTGCACGTTTTTTTCATTCGGCTCACCATGCAACACATGATTCCTATCGTAGTCGTTTTCAATAGGAACGGGATTTTTTACAGATAAGTGGTTTTTTTTTGTATGTGCACCTTACCACTGTTGCATGTTTTTTGTCGAGCCTTTCTTCATTTTGTCCACTCATAATCTAAATGTTCTATGTTCCATGTGCCATGCGGGTTGGTTGGGAGGAGACTTGCGTTGGGGTACATCCCAGTTTCAAACCAGGGCCCACGAAGCGTTCTATAGGGACTTTTGCAGATTTCCCGCAGTGGAAATTCCAGCATATATTTGCTGAAGGATTTTCAGTCCACTGCATCTGGTTGTCTGTGACACCTAATTGTTTAAACGTGATGTGCTGTTTTTATTGTTGTTATTGTAATATTTTTTTTCTCTGTGCCTTTAGTTTCATGATTGATTTGTTTGTAACTGTCATTCTCCATCTTACTATCTTTGATTTCTATACACATTTTATGTTTATACCCTGTGCTGTTACTTGTCTCGTTTCTTCTTTCGCACTATCATTGCAAGTTTTGCAATATTTTTTTCTTTATTTCTGCTTAATTACTTATTTGATTCTGCGAACGTTGTCATTTGTTCTTGGGCATCTCGTCATTGTATCAGTTGTTCTCCGTACAACATTTGTTCACCAACTTCGGCCACTCCTTTTAAAAACACTTCAGGAAGCTTTTAACAAAGAAGAACTCCCCACTAGTTTAAATCAGTCCTACATGACTGTAATACACAAAGTAAACACAGACAAGAAATACATGCAAAATTACAGACCAATTTCTCTCCTTAATACAGATTATAAAATACTTACCATAAACCAAAATATCATCAGATACATTCAACTGTCCTTTCAGACCCTGAAGCACATTTCCAATTATATTCTGGAATGCTTCTGCCGCTGATGCTATTCCAAAACTGAGCCTTTTGTATCTTCGTAAACCTAGATGTGTTGAGAAAGTTGTGATGTATCTAGATTCCGGAGCTAATAGAATTTGATGGTAGCCACTTCTCAGATCTAATTTGCTGAAAACCTTTGCTCCATTTAGATCTACTATTATGTTGTCTATTGTAGGAGTAATGTGTCTCTCTCTTTCTATAGCTTCATTAGGCTGTCTCATGTCTACACAAATTCTTACATCACCATTCCTCTTGATGACAGGTACTATAGGACTGACCCATGGAGTTGGCCTTGAAACATGTTCAATGATATCTTCTTCTAATCTTTTCATTTCTTCTTCTACTTTTTGCCTGATGTGAAATGGAATTCTTCTGTGCTGTTGTGCTTTAGGTTTCACATTCACATTTATGTGTAGTTTCAGCTCAAAATCTTTCAATTTACCTACACCTTGGAACAGGTCTGAATACTTTTCAAACAGATTATGTGTTCTCTTGCTGTTGATGCTATTTATTATTCTGACAACCTGCAATGTAGATGCTGTCTTATGGCTCAAAAGAACTTCATGTCTACCTTCTATTACATAGGCAGTAGTACTGGCTTGATGATGCCTGGATTCAATGGTTGTTCTGAACATTCCAACCACTTTTAATGGAGTCTTGGATGCATATGCATATAACGTTTTATTAGTGGGCAACAACTGTGGTCTTTTCTTCAACTGTTTGTACGTGGTTGTGCTTATGACATACACACTTGAACCCGTGTCTATCATTGCAGACAGATGTGTATCTTGCATTTTAATGATTGTTCTGGGGACATCTGGTCTGTTATCCAGTGCATAAACATAAACCTCTGATCTGCTGTCAGTGTCTGTGGTGTTTTCCTTTTTCTCAGTAATCTGTTGAACCTTATTTTTAGGGGTGAGACAAAACTTGGCAAAGTGATTTTGCTTGTGACAAATATGACACTCTTTCCCAAATGCAGGGCAGTTCTGTCTTCCGCCTTTGTGAGGATATTTCCTTCCACAACATCTGCAATTTGTATACGATTCTTTCTTGGAGTTAGATCTGGACTCATGAAACTGTGGTTTCTGTCTGCTATGTTTGTCAGCTAGTGTGACTGAATCTTGGGTTCTAGATAAATTGCAGTTTGTTGACAGTGTTCTCCTCTTTCTTCTCTGTGTGTTTAGCCTGTATTTCTACAATCTCTAACGTTCTGCCAATCTGTAGTACTTCATCTAATGTAATGGATTTTTCACTTTGAAGAATCCTTCTTCTTAATTTCGATGATGTACATGTCTGTATGACATGATTTCTAATTTCATCACCTTGATTCTGAAATTGGCAGTGTTTTACAAGTTGGCGTAACCTCGTGACGTACTGGTCTAAATTTTCTTTACCGTTTTGAATGGCCTGTCTGAACTTGAACTGTTCATACATCGTATTCTTCTTAGGGATGAAATACGAGGTCAGCTTTTGCTTCACCTTGTCGTAATCATCACTTGTATCGGCCATAGTCTGGTAGATGTCATATACATCTTCTCCGGCATAGTGCAAAAGTAAACACTGTTTGCGTTTGACATCATTGACCTCAAATGCCGCCAGACAGTTTTCGAAACGGCTTACCCATTTTGTTCCTATGTTCACATCGTGATCGTACTGAAAAAACGTAAAGGGTAATTCTGACATCCTCGTCGCCATTTGTGGTATTCTACCTTAGTCCTATCTAAAAGAACTAATATCAGACTTGTGTCGTTCTTCAGTATTTATTTACACAGAGAGAGACGAACATGACTACATCACATAACGGCCATTCTTTCAAGTCCCGTAACTCTCACGTCATATCTATATATAGGACACTACACAATCTTCCACGTGGTCGAGTGAGTTTCTTACATGTACTGTCTCTTAAATACATATATATGTCATTTCCTCAGAATGAGAGGATGGGGGCTTAATAATAATTATAATATTCAGTAAGAATCATAGGGGAGTTTGCACAAGGAAACAGAATCCATTCTCAAGTACCCTTCTGAGACATTATCTCTTTGTGAGAATATTCGCCTTCCTATTCACCCCTCACTTGTATAGGAATCTAACCGTTAACGAGCTCTTAAAAGATTCCATATATCTTTCTTACTTTTCATCTATCTTATCTAACGGTGTTGTGACAATGAATGTCCAGTTCGGGATAACGGCGAGACACTCATTGAGAACGTGAAAGACGTACTCATCATCATCATCATCATCGTCATTTTCCTTTACGTTCCTCGTGGATCATGGGTCCACAACTGCAGCTTTTCCTCTTGCAGGAAGCCTGCACCAAGCAGTCACGTGGTCTTGTGATGGTGTTTATGTGTGTCACGAGAAGGTTGATTATTATTTAAATTATAAGATATCCTGGACAAAACGTTGTATTAGATGATACCAGGATAGTGCCAGATAAGTATTTAAACCAAAAAACGGTATTTAATCAGTTTTACAAACAACGGTTCACAAGAAACAAGGGACGTTTCGGGTTTTACCCTTCGTCAGCCACAAACAGGTGACAAAGACAAGAATTACATATAGGTACTACAAAACTATACGATGATGAGAAATATATAACAAATGGACGATACAAGCTGATGGAAAAAGTAAACAACAACAGTGATGAGAGAAAAAAGAACAATAATAATACAAGAAAATCGTAAAATCTAAAAGAAATACCAAAACAAGAAAGTAAAAATCAACGAAACGAAAAAAAGAGAATTAACAAAACTGTGGAACTAGTAAAAGTAAACTCAGCTCGATCCAAAGAATCTGTGGAAGAAAGCAGTAGTATTCTGTCACATAAATACCCCTTTTCTGAATGATTGAAAAGAATAAGGGTGCATCGACATCAAAGGTAGGATCAAGCTGTATAAGTTTCTAGGTATGATGATATTATATGTTCCTAGATTCCTATGGGCTCCCTCTCAAAATCCTCCTATGATTATATTGTTATTATTATTATTGTTGACTCTGCTAGGGGTATTACTAAATTATCTACCAACAAGAACTTGAATTCAACTTAAATAATTAAGTAAGTCTGCTGGTAAATATTTACAATTTATTTTTGTATCTTATTTTCTTCTTGAAAATCTTTAACAAAAGAAAAAAAAAACTTCAATTACAAAATTAAATAAATATGCACTTGAAAATTGTTCAACAAAATTTTTCAAAGGTCTCTAAATTCATAGGAGGTTATCACTGGATTTACAACACTCTTGTAGAATATCTAGGCTATATCTTTATATTACTGTTCTTTCACTGTCCTTTTTACTCTGGATTTTGAAGGGATCAAGGAGATGATCTTAATAGAACAACTCCTGGAGTCCACGTCACCTGAGACAAAGACCTTCCTAATAGAGCACAAGAGAGAGAGACTTGAGGAAATAATCATCTATGCAGAGAGTCATAAACTGGCTCATCCCATGTCTCAAGTGAATAAGAGGAAACAAGGAGAAAGCTTTAAAGCAAACCAAAACTCAAATAAGTTTGAACAAAAGGACAATACAACCAAATACAAAACCAGATATGAAACTAAAGACAAGGACCCTCTAGGAACAAACAAGAAACCATCAAGAAAGGAAGGAAAGTGGTGTAAAATTTGCCAAATGAGCAACCACTATACTGCGGAATGCAGAAGAAAGAATCCTCCTCATCATGCTGCATGCCTCACTACTGGACAAAAGGAAAAGAAGGATCTGGCACTAAGTCAGCAAAACTTCCATCATCCGCCTGTCTGTGAAGAAGTGACCGTGAATGGCACTAAAAAACTGTGTCTGTATGATACAGGGCTAGATTATGACTCAGTAGTGTGCTCGTCTTTGGTGAGTCATGAGCAGATAACCTCTGAAACTGTGGAAATCAGAGGACCACTCAAGGGAGCAGGAACCATGACACTACCCATAGCCCAAATCAACATAAGATCTCGTTATGTAGAAGGAGTAATCAAAGCAGCAGTGATGGACGAACCTATATACCCATTAATATTGGGATGTAGATATGTTTTTCTGGGAGAACCTATAAGACCCATAGTCATGGCGACTGTACAAACCAGGGCAGGCTCCAAGAAAAGGGAGGAAAATATCATAAACACTCATCCAGAAGAGATGAAACAGGCTCAAGAAGCTGATAGTACATTGAAGCCTTGTTTTGGCAAATTGCCAAAGGCTCATAACCCTCCAGACAAAGGAGATTTCTACATGAAAAATGGCCTACTATATAGAAAAGCTGGAACAGACTCTAAAGGACATGGACAGCTGGTAGTGCCTAAATCATACAGAGAAAAGGTTATGACACTGGGACATGCTATACCATTCAGTGGACATATGGGAATAGGGGCCACTGGACAAAGAATAGCTTGTCACTATTTCTGGCCAGGGATCACAGAGGACATAAAGCGGTTTGTGAGATCCTGCCCAAAGTGCCAACGGGTAGCTCCTAAACATAGGACTGCACCAACAACACTGGGAGAAATGCCCATCATGGGAACCCCCTTTGAACGTGTTGCCGTGGATATTGTAGGACCCCTCACGAGAACCAAGAAGAGGAATGCCTATATACTAACCTTGGTTGATACTTGCTCGATGTGGGGAGAAGCAATAGCCATGTCATTTATTGGTTCTAAACATGTGGCAGAGGCATTGTTAACAATATTCACCAGATTAGGTTTCCCTCATCAAATATTAACTGACAATGGATCTCAGTTTAAGGGAAAGCTAACACAAGAGGTATTCCGGATATTTCAAGCCCGACATTATCATTGTAGCCCTTATCACGCCCAAGGGAACGGCCAAGTAGAAAGGTTCAATGGGACCCTTATCTCAATTTTAAGAAAGCTGGCCAGTGAAAAACCGGATACCTGGGACGCTTACCTACCTGCTGCTCTATTTGCATACAGGGAAGTCCCACACAATTCAACAGGATTGGCTCCAGCTACATTGTTGTTTGGTAGACCAATCAAAGGTCCACTGGAAGCATTGTTGCGGACATGGACTGATGGAAAGGCAGAAGAAACAGTTACTTCCTCATACCAGTATATCAATGAGTTAACCTCTAGATTAAAAACAGGTTGGAAGCTGGCAAATGATAACCTAAGACAGGCCATGAGGAGGCATGCTGCCTATTATAACAAAAAAGCAAAAGATAGAGAACTGGAAGTGGGAGAGAAAGTTCTATTACTGTTGCCCAGCAGCACTAATAAACTGCAAATTGGATGGCAAGGACCATATGTTATCTTGGAGAAATTGTCCAGAACAAACTACAAGATTGATAAGAAAGGGAAAGAGAAGGTATACCATGTCAACCTTCTTAAAAAATATTATGATAGGGCTGCCTCAGAAGTTGCCCATATTATGACCTTAGCCATTGCAATCGAGATGAAAGATGAACCATTATCTTCTATGGAATACCCATTAACAGCTACAGAGAGTTATGAGCAAGTCAATATTAGTGATCACTTAACTCCTGAGCAGAGGAAACAAATTCATGAAGTGTTGGCAAATCATGCAGATGTACTCACAGATAAACCTGGATGTACAAATCTGCTGGAATATGACATGACAGTTTCAGATCCCACTCCTGTTTGTATGAGAACTTATCCCATTCCTTATGCTAAGGCACAGGCACTTAAGGAAGAGATTCATCACCTATTAAAGGAGAACATTATCTCCAAATCAGAATCTCCCTACAGTTCTAGTGTGGTGTTGTTAAGAAAACCTAGTGGAGAACACAGACTGTGTATAGACTATAGGAAACTAAATGCTATCACAGAATCTCAAGTGGATCCATTACCAGACACCAACCAACTCTTTTCTACACTAAGTAAAGCTAAATACTTTTCTAAAGTAGATCTGAGTAAAGGTTACTACCAGATACCAGTTAAACCAGAAGTGAGAAAAATGTTGGCTTTTAGCACATCCGATGGGCATTATGAATTTAATGTACTCCCATTTGGATTGAAGAATGCACCCAGTATATTCTCACGTATGATGAGGAAATTGTTAGAACCATTGCAAAATCCTCACATTACAAACTTTATGGACGACATTCTCATTGCTACCAACTCATTTGAGGAACATATAGAAGCACTCTCAATGTTATTTGATCGGTTAAGAGAAACAGGATTGACGGCACGACCAACCAAGTGTCATATAGGATGCCACAAATTGGACTTCTTAGGTCATACCATTTCGACAGGCCACATGACGCCAGACCCAAAGAATGTAGAGAAATTGAAGAAGGCACCCAGACCACAGAAAAAAAAAGATGTACGATCTTTTGTCGTTATGCGGATTTTACCAGAAGTACATACAAAACTTTAACTCCTTGTGTGCGCCGCTAACTGACTTAACAAAGAAGGGGCAGCCTGACACTATAAAGTGGACTTCTGAATGTGAAAAGGCCTACACCGAACTGAAGGATAAACTTACCAGCAAACCCATTCTTGCTTTACCTAACCTCACACAAGAATTCGTGTTACGAACGGATGCAAGTAATGTTGGAATCGGAGCCACCTTGTTACAACCATCAGGTACTAATCCAGAAGAATTGTTACCAGTGGCATACGCAAGCAGAAAGCTAAATTCAGCTGAAAGGAATTATTCAACGATAGAGCGAGAATGTCTTTCTTTGGTCTGGGTCATCGACAAATTTTCCCCTTACCTTTACGGGAAACATTTCATGGTTCAAAGTGATCACCAGCCTTTATCGTTTTTGGCAGTGTCCAAAAAGCTAAATTCCAGATTATTAAGGTGGAGTTTATTACTAGCACCTTACTCATTTACAGTACAGTACATTCCTGGGAAGGAAAATGTTGGAGCGGACTTTTTAAAGTCGTCATCCGACAGTTCTGGAAGGAAAAGAATGAACAATCGTAACTTCAGCGTATGTTCCCAATAAATAAACTGTACATAGTACAGTCTTAAAAAAAGATGGTTCCTATGTAGCATAATGGAAAAATACGCTTAGTTAGATTTTATTATGTATACACACTGCCTTCGCCAAAGAGTTAATCGCGAGCGACAATATTACCAGCACACGCATGCGCAGTCTATACCTCGCAAGAGAAGGAGAGGAAAGGCTAGATTTTAATAATGGCGAAGCAATTTGTGCATTGGGACGGATGAAATTTCTTAAAGGACGACTTTGGGAAGTGTCGTTATACAAGAATAATAACTGAGTTCGCTGGTGGGAATGTTCATACATGGAAATCTAAAAGGAAATTGGTAAGTAGGATGTATCAACTGAGATATCGTTTAGTTTGTGAGATGGCCACTTTTGATGGTTAGGCCTAGTATTTATCTAAATAAATTTATTCAGACTGCATGCCCACATGGAAAGCCAATAACAGGGAATGGATTTGAAGCTTGTCACAGGGGATTTCGAAGGATGTTGACCAGACAGTGATAACCTAGGCCATTTAAGATATATATGCCTTAATAAATTGCAGGGTTACACACAATGAGCCCAAAGAAGGCATTTTCTGGAATTATTTTGGGCCAATCAGATACGACCCCCTCTGACGTACGCTCCATTAGTATATAAGGGTGGCAGTTTCAAAATTCATTTATCACACACAACCTTGTTAAGCCCAGCCAGAAGAAGCAGAGTAGAACACTGTCATTGCCAAGCCATTTTTGACTATGCAGGGCAGGAATCCTCACTAAAAGTGTAATTCTGTGTTGGAGAAAGATTCTTAGAGGGTATGTAGGGCTATCATAAGTATTTATGTGAATAATGTACATTTTATTTCAGGAATTAATAGGCTTGTGAATATACCAAACATATTGATTGTGTGAATAGGATGGCTAAAGCTTGTCAAGCCTTTAAAACTACCCACAGCAGTCATTGCTAACCATAAGCATATCCAGTAGGGTTTATTAGTACTATGTTACTAACTACCATAAAAGGACCAACTATGACTTGGCATGAGAGTGAGGAAGGCAAAGGCTAGCATAGTGGTTACAACACCGCTCTGGCGACTGGGTGATACAGGATCAAACCCGGGCGACGGCATTTGAGGATTTTTTGTCGACCGGGATTTGGACTGGATTAACTCGAGACCTGGCGAGAACATTTGAAGGAGTGTCGTCGACCAGGGACTGGCGGCTCCTGAGCCGACCCAGCTGCAATGGGTACCTCTGAAATCGGAGAGTATTTGCCTGAATGGCGAGGGACACTTGTCTCTGTACAAGAAATAAAGGGATACTCACGTAAAATCAATGTCAGGTTAGACATAAATAATAACCTGAGATTTCGCCTCGAGTATTAGCGGGCGTACGAAAAAAACAAAAAAACTAACTACCATAAAAGGACCAACTATGACTTGGCATGAGAGTGAGGAAGGCAAAGGCTGCATCAGGGATCATAGTTTCATATTGATTGTTTATTATTTGATTGGAAATGTTTTGCAGTAGACACCAATCTGTCTCCCTACTCTGTATCATACAGAGCCATTTATCATTCATTGTACACACAGCATCTGAATAAAACATTCTCATCTCAGCACACAGTAGAGATAACAAGCATCATAAGCAACCACTGGACACATATTCATTGTTTCAGGATCCTAGTGCACCATCACAAGTGTGATCATGTTCTGAGGTCCTTATATCCGGCTATATGTGAAGCCCAGAGATAGAAGGAGCCTATTACTGTCATTCCCCTTACTGTTTGGGAGTTTGTGCAGCACAGACTATCAGTGTGTTAGTACAGTGCAACCGACCTGTACCAGAGTTACTGACTTGGACCAGAGTTAAGTCCCATGTTCCTAGAAACCAATGTGAGACCAGCTACTACTGTCAATAGAATGTTTTAAATGATGAACTTGAGCTGGAAAGATAGGAGAGACAGATAAACTGTAATTATTCATTATTAAAATAGATACAGAAGGACGGTGAACATTCCTGGTGGACAAGATCTAGTGTAAAGGAACTTGTTAATTAATAGATCCAAAGTGGATCCTTGTTCTTTTGTATTTACTTACAAATAGATTGGAATGTACATACTCTACCATAATCACCATTGCCTCAACATTCACCCATCATCACAATAGTACATAGTGTAGATAATAAATTATTTGAATTGTAAGCCACTTGAGTTATTAATGACTTTTATTCAAAGGAGTTACAGTTCAATTTTCATAGTTACATAAGTACATCATAGGAGATCAAAAAGTGAGAGGGCACCAGTATAATCTGCTTGTCTATATCTAATTCTTGCTACAGATTATTCACAGCATTGATCTTCTTGTGAGAGTGAGACCAGTGAACCCTAGACACTGGGACTTCACCATTGTTCAGGAGAGAACCCTACTTCTGTCAATACTATCACTACATCTATATATAAACCTCTCGCTACAAACCTTATGTCCAACAATGGTAAGATAGTCTACACCCAGTTCCTGAACATCCACTGGAACTTTCCCAATAGCCTGGGCTGCATCGGTGTGCAGGAGAATCCTCTCGGTCTCTCCTTTCTGCCGCTTGAGGGATTTCACTTTCTGGCAAATTTCTGATACAGGCTGAAAAGACAATGAACAGATCATCATCATCAATCATCAATATCCTCATCATCTTCATCGTCACACTTCATCACCCCAAGGAGCATAGGCCTTCAACAAACGTATGACAAGTCTTCCTGTCCTGTGCCATCAGCTCACGGTCTTTCCATGTCTTCTTAATGCCCTTTCATGTCTTCTTAATGCCCTTTCATGTCTTCTTGATGCCCTTTCATGTCTATCTCCAATTCTCTTCTTCATGTGTTCCTTGGTCTACTTCTGTCTGGTAATGCTATCAACAGGTTTTCTCAGTATGTGTCCCATCCATCGCCAGCGTCTTCTTCTCAAATACTATTCCCAATGGCGAAAGGGAGGCAAACTGAAGACAACCGGGCAGAGAACACTGGAGGTTGAGATGGAAAGCATAAACCAGAGATGGGGCACGGCACGAAGGATGGCCACCGACCAAGCAAAATGGGGACAGTTTGTTGCTGCCCTACAAGATGCCACTAGGCATGATGGCCACCGACTGCTTTGTCAGTCAGGTACTGTTGGTCGAAGAAGAAGACTATTCCCAATGAACAGCTGCTAAATATAATGAGTCCGTAAGACTGCAAGTAACAAGGACAATATCATTTCTGATTTAATGCAGTCAGCGACCCATTGCTTGACTGCTTGCATCAGGGTCAGCAAACCAGAGCTGACCAAGACCGTACTCCACCTCCACGTGGTGGTCCTGGAAACAGTCTGCAACAGTGCAGTCTGGCTGAGCGAGTACGGATCGCAGAGGGAAGGCAAACCCGGTCCCAAAAACTGCTGTGCTGAAGTCGGATGTGTCAACCGAAAGGTGCAGATATCACAGCTACGGCGTAAACAGACACAACACAACCACCGTCCTTTTCAGGGCAAACGAGGAAGAAGAAGAAGAAGAATTTCCGATTTCATCTCTCCTCTTAATATTCATTAAGTTCCTCTGGAAGAACATTCTCTTGTCCCACAATTTTTTAATGCCCATGTTTGACTCAGGACAGTATCGGTATAAACAATGTTTCCCAAACTTACAATAATCTTGTACCACTAAAGAGAGTTTAGTTTTACAGGTGTTCCCCTCTCAGGTGATAATTTGGGGGGTGATTTTAATAACACTATGTTGTCTACACTGGTATACTTATGGGTAAACTGAAGTTCTACAATATTTATTATATACACGGTGATGGAAAAGTCACTGAAAAGTTAAATTGTCATCTTCACTCATATCCACCAAATTTAAATGATTTGTTTGGTTTTATGGAATATCTACATTGCACATGGACAACTCCTTCAGTGCTCTGATCTCTTCCCTTAGATCACACAAGGAGGATCTCAGCACAGTGCACAAACTCCATAGCACTGGCGAGAATCCCAATGTGTGTATATAGGAATCACACATTCTATAAATATTTTTGTGGTGGGTAGGTTTCTAATTTTTAAATTTTGCCAGGGCAGCTGTCTGATAGGCCTACTCTTTACAATTTCCAAGGGATTTTTAACGTGCACAACTTGCACACGTGACCTCGTATTTTTTCACCCTTATCCAAGAAGGCTAGGCATCTGATCTCACTACCCAGGAGATCTCACTACCCAGGAGATCTCACTACCCAGGAGATCTCACTACCCAGGAGATCTCACTACCCAGGAGACCAGGGAGAGTATGACATCATTAGGACCACTGGTTCTGAAAAAAAAAAAATTTCCATAAATTATATTCCCTCAACGGGGAATCGAACCCTGTACCTCTAGAATTTGAGGCGGATGCGATACCTCTTAGCCATTCCGACCCTAAAAATGTATATGAAAAAAGCGTCACGGTAAAGAGAATTAAATGTCATTTTATTACATATAGTGCTAACTGACATTAACATTACAACTTGTTGGGAGATTTCCTGTCTGTTTAACATATGACTTTATTGCATGCAACTATTTGTGTTGTCTCCTGTAACGTCAATTTATTAACCATGTTAGAAAACTGTTGTTGCTGGGAATAACAAATAAAGGAATAAAACTTATTTTTTAAATGGTAATCATTGCTGCTTGTTGTCACACTTGTTCATGCACATCAAATAGATTTAAAAAAAGGAAGTCCTATAGCAGATTTGTCATTGACTGGAACCCACAGGGGAAAAGAAGAGTGGGGAGGCCAAAGAGAACTTGGAGAAGAACTGTTGAAGAGGAGGCTAGGGAAATTGGAATGACTTGGGCACAGCTGAAAAAGACAGCGAAGAATAGAAATCGATGGAGAGCAACTGTTTCTGCCCTATGTTCCACAGGGAACGAACAGGAATGATGATGATGATGTAGCAGATACTGCAGAAGGGGAATGAAGTGTTAGAGACTTCATTATACTAGGTCCAACATTGAGAGGTAAGTTGGCCTTTTCCTTCCTTAACTGTTACCAGTTCCCTTCCTTGCAGCCTTTTCTTTCCCTAACTGAAGCGTAAAGTCAGGTACCCATTTACAGCTGGGTAGACTGAAGCATGTCGATACCGTGAATCAAAACCGGCACCTTTGCAGCAAAAGACCAACTCTCAAACCTCTCTGCCAATCAGAAGTGAGGATATAAAAATTTAAAAATAGACAGTGACTTTGATCCACCCTGAGTATAAAAATAATTATTAAAATGCTAATTAAAATTAAGTACTAATCAAAATCAACAAACATTCTGATAGGACAGCGGGAATATATATATATTCTGGATTCACACCAGTCTCAAGTGTAAATATAGCAGTGAGCAAAAATAGCCTTGTAATGTTCTCTGCTCGTTTCTTTGAAAATGTAAATAGGAACATGTGTCCTCCTTCGTGCCATCATCTCAAGTTCTTTCCATGTTCTCCTCATCATTTTCACCTATGTTTCCAACTCTTTATTGAACTTATTGTCCTCTGCCTCTCTTGCCCTACAAATGCCTTGTCAATGTCAAATTTTAAAATTGTGTGTACTATCATAATCGTCCTTCTTTCTCTTGACCCTGGCACGGGTATAGTTCTTGTCATCAGTTCCACGTTGGTAACCTTGTCATACCATTTTAATCCCTCTATTCTATGCAAGCACCCATTTATGAAAGTCTGTAGCTTTTTGGTTGTTGTCTAGTTCTCCATGTCTCTGAGCCATACAAGTAGGTGTTCCTTATTCTCTTCGTGTTGTCCTATTTTCCTCACCTATATTTCTGCTGGTATTTTTTGTTTCTTATTTTCATCGCTTCCATGTCAGCGATTGATTCACATCAATGTAATCCGTTTCTTATTCTGTTTTCATTACCTGCATTTATTCGCATTATTTTTGTCTTTTCCCTGTGTATTTTCAGACCCAATTGCTGTGACCTCTCATCGAGTGTTTTCAATTTGTCCTGCATCTGATTACGGTTATGGGACAGGAGAGCCAAATCATCAGCAAAATCGTTTCTTTAGTGTGTGCCTTATCCTCTGCGAGTGTCTTTTCCTCACCTCTAGTTCCGCTGGTATTTGCGTGTTTCTTTTCATCAGTTCCATGTCAGCGATTGTATCATATCTATGTAATCCTTCTATTCTGTGCAAATGAGCATTGAATTGCACAGTGGCTACAGTTCTGGCTTCTGGAGGCAAATTTACCGCGTTCTTCTTCTTCTTCTTCGTTTGCCCAAAGACTTCTACATTAATGACTCTTATAAAGGCAGTAGTCAGCTGAAGGTTCCTGACATCTCATTCACCCTCAGACTTCTACATTAATGACTCTAATAAAGGCAGTAGTCAGCTGAAGGTTCCTGACATCTCATTCACCCTCAGACTTCTACATTAATGACTCTAATAAAGGTAGTAGTCAGCTGAAGGTTCCTGACATCTCCAAACAGTTTTTCGTGGACAGAAGTGGGTTGTTGCCATATGCCACTCCGTTCACTGCTGTAAGTTGGGCAGGACTGGAGCAGATGTTCGGTTGTCATGGGGCTGGCATTTACAGCGTTCAAAACCTGGCAGCATCATGCTCCAGTCTACCCAGCTGTAAATATGTACCTGACTCTGCTACTGAGTTAGTGAAGGCAATGGCAGCAAGGAAGGGAATAGGTTATCCCACCTCACAAATCTGTGACCTGGTATAGTAAAGTCTCTAACACTTCACTCTCCTATGGTAGTATCTGCTATAAAAAAAAAGGAAAGGATCCCGTTACACGCCCATTGGGGCATATTGGGAATATGGTGTTTGGCCCATATTTTCTCGACCATCAGCACACTAGGGGTGATGTGGTCATTTACAGTTTATTCTGTACAAGCAGAGCTGGCTGGCATTAGGATGGGGTGACTGCCCTGGGCACTAAGAGCAAGGGGGAACTCAAACGGGTGAAACACAAATTATTTCTTTCTCTGGTCAAGAAAGTTCAGTCTTTCTTCAGATGTAACACAACAGGTTCAGATTAAAGTATGTAATGTCAATCTTTTATAAGAAAAACTAACACTAAATCCAAAGTGTGACATATTTTTAACATTCTTTTTTTTTAAAGCAGTTGTTGTGTTTTTATAGTTTCAACTAATCTTCTTCTTTGATCCTTAGATGTTGACTGTCGAAGCAGTCAGTGGGCGCCATGCCTAGTGGTGTCTTGTAGGGCAGCAACAAACTGCATCTGCTTTGCTCGGTCAGTGGCCACCCTTCATGCAGTGCCATAACTCTGGTTTATACATTGCCTCTCGGCTTCCATAGTTCTCTGCCAAGTTGTTTTTGGTTGGCATTTCTTTTGCCTTCCTTCTGCGGTTCTTGTGATGGTGCCAGGATCTCTTCTGAGAATGTGGCCAACCCAACTCCAGCATCTGCCAGCTATGATGGTGAACATGTCCTCTTGGTTGCTCTGAGTAAGCAGTTTGGAACTAATAGTTATCTAAACACTGATCTGCAATTTTATTAATGAAATCTTACTCAAGTTTCCAGTAGAGTTTAGTTAACTTTTGCAGCTATCAGTGTGTGGTGGGAGGGAGGCGCATTTTAATCCACTTGCCTGGGTGCAAAATGTTCTAAGATGTGTGGCTATGTGTGCAAACACTCATTTATGAACATCAGTAACTTTTTTTTGGTAATCTCTGTGTTTAACAGCCATAGTCATGCTCTATAAAGTGCAACAAAGGATATTCACTCAATTCATTCATTCAACTCACTTGAATGACACCAGTCTCATTGTTAGCCAGCATGACAGTGATCAAAATGGTTGAGGGTCCTATGACATCCATGATGTCTTGCACATTCACACATCCTGAAGCAGGTCTGGCTGGCACGAAAGTCACATCTGTCATGGGAAAATTCACTCATCATTTTCCATTGTGGAACATGAGCCAGCTATAAATACCCACAATACAGCTTTGCTGCATCACAGAGCAGTCACTTGACAGCCACTAGTGTTTACTGCATGAATATTCTAAAACCCATCACAGAACAATCACATGTATGTTCTAAGAGCCATCACAGAACAATTAAATAAATGTTCTAAGAGCCATCACAGAACAATTACATAAGTTTTCTAAGAGCTATCACAGAACAATTACATAAATGTTCTAAGAGCCATCACAGAAAAATTACATAAATGTTCTAAGAGCCATCACAGAACAATTACATAAACATTCTAAGAGCCATCACAGAACAATTACACAAATATTCTAAGAGCCATCACAGAACATTTACATAAATGTTCTAAGAGCCATCACAGAACAATCAAAAGAATGTTCTAAGAGCCATCACAGAACAATTACATAAATGTTCTAAGAGCCATCACAGAACAATTACATAAATGTTCTAAGAGCCATCACAGAACATTACATAAATGTTCTAAGAGCGTTCACTGCACAATCAAAAGAATGTTCTAAGAGCCATCACAGAACAATTACATAAATGTTCTAAGAGCCATCACAGAACAATTACATAAACATTCTAAGAGCCATCACAGAACAATCAAAAGAATGTTCTAAGAGCCATCACAGAACAATCAAAAGAATGTTCTAATAGCCATCACAGAACAATTACATAAATGTTCTAAGAGCCATCACAGAACAATTACATAAATGTTCTAAGAGCCATCACAGAACAATCAAAAGAATGTTCTAAGAGCCATCACAGAACACTCGCATGAATGTTCTAAGAGCCATCACAGAACAATTACATAAATGTTCTAAGAGCCATCACAGAACAATTACATAAATGTTCTAAGAGCCATCACAGAACAATCAAAAGAATGTTCTAAGAGCCATCACAGAACAATTACATAAATGTTCTAAGAGCCATCACAGAACAATTACATAAATGTTCTAAGAGCCTTCAAAGAACAATTACATAAATGTTCTAAGAGCCATCACAGAACAATTACATAAATGTTCTAAGAGCCATCACAGAACAATTACATAAATGTTCTAAGAGCCACCACAGAACAATCACATGATACCCACTAGTGTTTATTGCACAAAAGTCAAATGAATGTTCTAAGAGCCATCATAGAAAAATCAAATGGATATTCTAAGAGCCATCACAAAACAATCAAATGAATGTTCTAAGAGCCACCACAGAACAATCACATGATAGCCTTTAGTGTTTACTGCACAAGTCAAATGAATGTTTTAAGAGCCATTATAGAACAATCAAATGAATGTTCTAAGAGCCACCACAGAACAATCACATGATAGCCTTTAGTGTTTACTGCACAAGTCAAATGAATGTTCTAAGAGCCATCACAGAACAATCACATGAATTTTGATCCTCAGGAAGTCTTTTTGTGTTTTATGTTCTGCTTTTCTCATGCATCTCATTTCAAACATGGTGACTGTTGTCTTAAACTGTTCTTTACCTCGCTCCTAATAACATGAAAAACCAGTCGATCTCAAGACCCACGTTTTATTACACATTACACACAGTTAATTCAGGATTCCTGCAAGGTGACCATTCATAGTGGTGGATCAATACAAGGTGACCAGTTGTAGTGATGGACTAACTGAAGTGGTGACTCCATACAAGGGGACTAACTGCAGTGGTGACTCCATACAAGGGAATCAACTACAGAGGTGACCATACATGGGGACTAACTGCAGTGGTGACTCTATACAAGGGAATTAACTGCAGAGGTGACTTCATACAAGGGGACTAACTGCAGTGGTGACTCTATACAAGGGAATTAACTGCAGAGGTGACTTCATACAAGGGGACTAACTGCAGTGGTGACTCCATACAAGGGGATTACCTGCAGTGGTGACTTCATACAAGGGAATTAACTGCAGAGGTGACTTCATACAAGGGGACTAACTGCAGTGGTGACTCCATACAAGGGGATTACCTGCAGTGGTGACTTCATACAAGGGAATTAACTGCAGAGGTGACTTCATACAAGGGGACTAACTGCAGTGGTGACTCTATACAAGGGGATTACCTGCAGTGGTGACTCAATGCAAGGGAAATGGCTGAAATGGTGGCTCCAGAAGGAGCGACAAGCAGTCATGATGATGATGATGATCATGATGATGATGACGACGATGAGACACAGCTTCATTGTCTTACCAGCAAGATCGGCGGTCTGGAAATGTTCTAGCACCAGCTTTATGGAGTCATGTTCCAAGTTGGAAGTGATGAAGTGTGGACGTCGTCGTCTGGCAACCTTGGCATGATCCCAGTCTCCCATGCTGAGCCCAACGTTGCTGAAGCTCTTGTGAAAGTGCTGCAGCGCTGTCTGCAAGATCCAGTTGTTGCCCTTGTAAAGAAGGCATGTGATACATTATCACCAATGAGGCAATCACATACAAATATCACATTACTTACTTCCCTTTTGAGCATCCAATTGGCAGAGTAGTTAGAGCACTGGTCTCTTGCAGCAAAGGTGCCAGGTTCAAATCTTGGTACCATCAAATTCCAGTATACCCAGCTGTAAATAGGTCCCTGACTCTGTTATTGAGTTAGGGAAGGAAAAGGCAGCAAGGAAGGGAACTGGTCCTGTATGGTGATGTCTCTAACACTTCACTCCCCTATATCAGTATCTGCTATTGGACTACCTTTATATTTTAACTTTTCGATAAATTCTTGCCATGAAGGAAGTGTCATGGGGAAGTGAAGTTTTCATTCTTGGGCCAAGTGTATTGCATAAGCTGCTGTGATCTGTGTTGTTGTAGGTTTGGATTTTGTGATGTTGTTGGATTTCTGTGATGTTGTAGGATTTCTGTGATGTTGTATGATTTCTGTGATGTAAGATTTCTGTGATGTTGTAGGATTTGTGATGTTGTAGGATTTGTGTGATGCTGTAGGATTTCTGTGATGTTGTAGGATTTCTGTGATGTTGTAGGATTTCTGTGATGTAAGATTTCTGTGATGTTGTAGGATTTGTAATGTTGTAGGATTTCTGATATGTAGGATTTCTGTGATATTGTAGGATTTCTATGATGCTGTCAGATTTCTGTGATGTTGGATTTGTGTGATGTTGTCTATCCATTGACCTCTTGGTGTTCACCCTGCCTTAAACCAGATCTTCCATTGTTGTATGTGCATTGTGTTTATTGATCAGGCTACATTTTCACAAGTTGGCTGAACCACTTAGTTTTCTGTCTTTTTATATACATGATGGAAGATGCAGTTCGTACAATTTTGTCCTATATCCTTTCTCATGACAACTTTCTTGTCTTGCCATAGGTGGACCCTAACAACTGCTGTCATGTGACTATTTTGGTCACTATTGCTGAGCTGAAATATTAATTCTTGAGCAACACATGCCACATTGGTTGTTGTGTGCTTGTGTCACATTGGTTGTTGTGTGCTTGTGTCACATTGGTTGTTGTGTGCTTGTGTCACATTGGTTGTTGTGTGCTTGTGTCACATTGGTTGTTGTGTGCTTGTGTCACATTGGTTGTTGTGTGCTTGTGTCACATTGGTTGTTGTGTGCTTGTGTCACATTGGTTGTTGTGTGCTTGTGTCACATTGGTTGTTGTGTGCTTGTGTTGTAGGATTTCTGTGATAATGTTTATCCACCTGCCTCACGGTCTTCCTTGTGCCCTAAATACCAGATCTTCTACTGTTATAGGCGCCTAGTGACAACTTATTGGGTTCCATTCTCATAAGGTGGACAAACTACTTACTTTTACATTCTATATATTTGATGCAGGATGTAGCTCCTACAATTTTTCTACGTCATTATTTTTCATTCTGTTTCTTCTGGTAACATGAATGACTCTTCTTAGGTATTTCATCTCGCAGGATGTGATTTTTCACTCATGTGCTTGGTTAGTTATCATATTATTACAACAGAACACAAACGTTAGCTACTGCAACAGCACACAATCAACCATTATAACAGCTGCTTCTTCTTCTTCTTGCGATCGCATCTTTGATGTTTACACCGTCAGATGAGTTCTCATGATGAATTCGACTGTTGTTTGAAGTTCCTCTTTAGCTCCATATAGCTTTGAGTTCAGTGTTGAGTCATTGGGCCAGTATATCTTTCTTAACTGGTCATACAGAGGACAATCCTGTAGAACATGCTCAGCAGTTTGTTCGTTTAATCCACATGTGCACAGTGGTGAAGCAGACAATTGTAGCTTGTGCATGTGTTTATTCAGTTTGTTATGCCCTGTCCTGAGGCGAAAAATAGTTATCTGTCCCTGCCGGTTGAGAGTGTGATAGTCGTCTTTGGGTTGGTTCTGTTCTCTTCTGATAGTCTGGATAGCTCTCTTTTTCTCAAAGTATGTGACTTCATTATCTTCTTGTTCACATTCTCCTCCCTTTTTTGCAAGTTTATCTGCCTTTTCATTTCCGGGTACACCACAATGAGATGGTACCCACTGAAGTATGGTTCTCTTTTTGGTAGCTACCTTGTTTAGTTCATTTCTCAGATGCGGGAGTTTACCACCCTTGAGAGCTTGCAGGACAGACAGTGCATCTGTGAGGATGACTACCTGGTGGCAGTCAGAGTTGGTGTTATAAATCATATTTGCAGCTTTGCTCTAGAGCTTGAACCTCAGCTGTATAGTTGGAACAGAATTTACCAGTGGGAATGTGCCTAGTCTCATAGTGGTTGTCAGGATATGAGATAAAGATACCGGCACCTCCATTCCTAATAGCATTAGTTGCTGATCCATCTGTATAGGCATGAGTCTATGATTGATCGGGATAGCTTTCTTGGATCATACTCAATGTAGCAGTTTGTTTTTGCAGATCATTATACTCACATCCACTTGTGAGACCACTGACTGATGTATTAATTTGGAGGGCATTGCTGGCCTGCTCCCATGGTACAGGGTATAGGGTGGGCTTCAGTGGTGTTGTCTTCATGGATAGGTCTTCTTGATGCTGTCTTTTAAGTCTTTTTCCCCGATGCACAAAGCTGCTACGCTTTAGACGTCCCAATGCCAGATCATCTAGTCTTGCCTTCATTGGGTGCGTTGGCATACTGTTGTACTTTTCCATCTGGATCATGGTTTTTGTGTCTCTTCTATGGGACAATGTCTGTAATCCAGCAACCTTCTGCATCTCTGATATTGGTGTAGTTTTCATGGCTCCTGTAATGAGCCTGAGAGCTTGATTTTGCACCTTGTCCAAAGACTGCAGATGTGAGTTAGCAGCTGATGTCCATGCTGTTGAGCTAAACTCTAAGTGTGGTCTTATTACTTCATTATAAATCTTCTTTAGATTTCGTTCATTTGCTCCCCAGTTGGTACCTGCTAATTTTCTGAGTATGCCTAGTCGTCTTCAGGCCTTTCCTTCTGCATTTTCAATATGCTTATTCCATGTAAGCCTTTGGTCAAATGTCACCCCAAGATAGGTGGGGTAGCTTTCTTCCTTGATCACGGTTGTCCCTAGGTGTATGTTAGCTGTTTTGTCCTTGGGGGCGAGGGAGAACAGTGTTGTGGAGGTTTTGTCTGTGTTTATTGTGATAAGCCATTTCTCTGCCCATGACACTAGCATGTCTGCTGCCCGCTGCATTCTATAATTTGCTGTGGTGACATTTTCATCAGCGCACCAGAGTACTAGGTCATCTGCATATAAGGCAGCTTTCACTCCTGCGGGGAGATCTTTCACCAGGTCATTGATGTAAACAAGGAAGAGTGTTGGGGAAATTACTCCTCCTTGAGGTACCCCCTGATGGAGCAACACTTTTCTGCTCTGCAGACCATCAAGAGTGACTCTAGTTCTCCTGTTATGCAAGTATGACTGGATCCATTTCATCATGTTGCCTTGGATTCCACTTCTCCTAAGTTTTGCAATAAGGCCATCTTTCCACACCTTGTCAAAGGCCTGCTTGAAGTCGACCCAGATCGTTAGGACCTTTTTCTTCTCCTGGAAGGCATCTTCTATTGCTTGAGACAAGTAAGTAACTTGGTCTTCTATACTGTAGCATTCTCTAAATCCAGCTTGTTCCGGCACCAGGATCTGCTCAGACTCTAAATACCATTTCAATCTGTGGTTGACTATTCGCTCCATAGTCTTCCCAACATAGCTTGTGAGACTGATTGGCCGGTAACTTGCAGCCTCGGTCTTACATTTCCCTTTCTTTAGTATGGGTATTGTGATGGCTTCTCTCCATACTTGGGGTACCGTTCCTTTCAACCAGCTGTGGTTGAATATCTCAAGCAGTTTTGTCTTTGCTGCTGAGCACAGATTGACTAGCATTTCGTTGCTGATTTTGTCTGGGCCGGGTGACTTTTGAAACTTAAGCTTGGAAATAGCGTTCTGTAGTTCTCCTAGTGTGATGGGTTCCCTCATTGGGGCAGGAGTATCTGTCTGTCCCATGGTTGCCAGTATTTCTTTTCTTATCTCTCTCTGATGGTCTATGTTAATGGGTAAGTTGCTTTCTGAACTGTATCTTCTAGCAAACAGGTCTGCAGCTTGTTTTCCTCTGAAAAGTTTGCCACCTTCATCCAATGTGATAGTCTGCCTAGGTGAGGAACGCTCTTCATTTAGAGACTTGACTAATCTCCAAAGTTTCCTGCCGGCTTTCTCAAGGCTCAGCGATGCCGTTTTAGTTCTCCAGCTTTTCCGTTTTTCTTCTAGCTTTGTTCTCTGAAACTCTGCTACAGCCTTTTTCCATTTGTTGTGAGTTTCAAGTGAAGGCTGAGACTCTGCATCCTTTCTAGCCCTGTCCATAGCTTCCTGATGTTCTTGGAGTGTGCTGGACCAGTATGGTATGTAGTTACGCCGGCATCCTTTGGGAATGGTTTCTTTTGCAGCTTGTAGTATGCATCTGTTGAAGTCTTTTACCACTTCATTAATGTCTCTGTTCTGTACCTTGAGGGTAGACAGCAGCGTGTTTACCTGATGCCTGAATAAACCCCAGTTGGCTTTTTTGTAGTTCCATCTTGTAATGGCTGGGCCTGTACTGAGAGTTGCACTCTGGACAGTAAGAAAGATTGGGCGATGGTCGCTCCCCCTAGTTGGTCTCCTACTTCTCTACTAATATTCATAACCCTCCACTCCCAAAGGAGCATAGGCCTTCAACAAACACATGCCAAGTCCTCCTGTCACGTGCCATCATCTCAAGTTCTTTCCATGTTCTCCTCATCATTTTCACCTCTGTTTCCAACTCTCTTCTCCATGTACTTCTTGGTCTTCCTCTGCCTCTCTTGCCCTGCGGGTTCCAGAACAAGGACTGCCTTGTAATGCTATCAACAGGTTTCCTCAGTGTGTGTCCTATCCATCGCCATCGTCTTCTTCTCATCTCTTGTTCCACTGGCACTTGTCTAGTTCTTGTCATCAGTTCTACGTTGGTAACCTTGTCATACCATTTTAATCCCTCTATTCTACGCAAGCACCCATTTATGAAAGTCTGTAGCTTTTTGGTTGTTGTCTTTGTTGTTCTCCATGTCTCAGAGCCATACAATAGGACTGACTTCACATTTGAGTTGAAGATTCTTATTTTCGTGTTGGATCCTATTTCTCTTGATCTCCATATATTTCCCAATGCAATGAAAGCTCCTCTTGCCTTTTGTATTCTTATTTTGATATCGCTGTCTGTCCCTCCAACTTTGTCTATATTACTGCCAAGATACGTATATGATTCTACATCTTGTATTGGTGTTTCTTCAAGTTCAACCCTATTATCATTACCTGCATTTATTCTCATTATTTTTGTCTTTTCCCTGTGTATTTTCAGACCCAATTGCTGTGACCTCTCATCGAGTGTTTTCAATTTGTCCTGCATCTGATTACGGTTATGGGACAGAAGAGCCAAGTCATCAGCAAAATCCAGATCATCCAACTGCTTAGTCAGAGTCCACTGGATTCCATTTCTGTTGTGTGTTGTCGATGATCTCATAACCCAATCTATTGCCAGCAAGAAAAGAAATGGAGACAAGAGGCATCCCTGTCGCACTCCTGTTCTTATCCCAAATGGTTCTGTAAGCTGTCCTTCCTGAAGAACTCTGCATGTCATGTCTTCATATGTTTTCTTTATTAAATTAATAATCTTCAGGGGAACTCCATAATGCCTCATCAATTTCCAAAGTGATTCTCTGTCTACACTGTCAAATGCCTTTTCATAGTCCACAAATCCGATGTATAGTGGTGAATTCCATTCCAGACTTTGTTCAACTATTATTCTCAAAGTGGCTATCTGGTCTGTACATGATCTGTTTTGTCGAAAACCTGCTTGTTCATCTCTCAATTTCTTGTCTATCGACTCTTTTAATCTCTCAAGGATAATCCTGTTTAATACTTTTCCTGGCACTGATAGTAACATTATTCCTCTATAATTTGTGCACTCTTGTAAATTTCCCTTCTTAGGCAACTTAACCAGATATCCTTCCTTCCATTCTGCTGGTATCTCTTCCTTTTCCCAGACTTTACCAAGTAATTTATATAACATCTCTGTAGCCGTGTCGATATCTGCTTTGATGGCCTCTGCTGGAATGCCATCAGGTCCAGACGCTTTTTCATCTCTTAGAAGCTTTATGGCTTTCTTTATTTCTTCCTTCGTTGGTCTTTCACCGTTAATTTGTAGCTCTTCTTCTGCTGGCTGGATGTCCAGCGGGTTTTGTGGAGCTGGTCTATTGAGAAGGTCCCCAAAATATTCTGTCCACCTCTTCATTTGCTCTTGTATATTGCTGAGCAGTTTCCCATTTATGTCTTTTATGAGACAACTTGTTTGCTTGTATTTCCCTGTTAACTTCTTTGTGCTGCTATACAGTTCTCTCATATTTCCTTTGGCTACAGCATCTTCTGCCTCTCTTGCCAACTCCTCAATATACTTCCTCTTGTCTCTTTTGATACTTCTTTTTACTTCTTTGTTTGCTTCTGTGTACACTTCTTGAGCCTTGGCTTTGGAACTTCTGGTTTTGCTTGTGTTTAACTCTGCTTTCTTGTTTTTCCTGTCTTTTATCTTATTGATGGTTTCTGTTGTTATCCATGCTTTTTGTTGTCTTTCCCTTTTCCCCAGTATTTCTTCACATGTCTCCTTCCATACCGTTTTGACCTGCTGCCAATAGTCTTCTGTATTCTCTACATCTTCCAGCTGTTGTAGCACTTGGAATTTGTTGGATACTGTGACCGCAAATTTGTCTCTTGTTTCTTGATTTCTTAGCTGTCCTACATTAAACTGTTGTCTATAATTTTGCATTGTTGCATATCTCTTGAGTTTCATTTTTATTTTGGCTATCAGAAGATGGTGATCTGATGCCACATCTGCTCCTCTATATACCTTTACATCCTGCAATGATGATCTAAACTTCTTCTTTATGCATATATGATCGATCTGATTTTCTGTTCTATGGTCTGGTGATATCCATGTTGCCTTGTGTATTCTCTTATGTGGAAACATGCTTCCTCCTATAGCCAGTTGATTTGAAGCACAGAAGTTTGCGAATAGTTCTCCATTTTCATTCATTACTCCTAGCCCATGTTTTCCCATGACTTCTTCAAATCCGGTGTTGACTGTACCTATCTTTGCATTCATGTCACCCATCAAAATTGTGATGTCTCTTCTTTTTACTTTATCCATAATTTCCTGTAGTTTAGTATAAAATGCTTCTTTCACAGACTCTTCTTTGTCATTAGTTGGTGCATAACATTGGATGACATTTACATGAATTTTCTTTTTAGCTGTTTTGAAAGTAGCTGTTATTATTCTGGGTCCAACAGCTTCCCATTCAATGAGTGCTTTCTGTGCTTCTTTAGATAACATAAGAGCTACCCCTTCACTGTGGTGTGAAGTTTCGTCTTCATGTCCTGAGGACAGCACCAATTCACCTGTGATGAGTTTCTTCCTGTCTACCCCCTTCCACTTTGTTTCACACATTCCCAGAACCTCGATTTTGTATTCCCTCATTTCTGCTGCTACTTGCGCCACTTTCCCTTGTTCGTTTAATGTCCGAACATTCCAGGTGCCAAATCTGGAAGTTCTCCTAGAAGAAAGAAGGTTAGTCAGCAACACAGACTCCTTTCAGCTTTCTCTGTGTTGCATCATACGCCTCCCCGCGAGAGGACCTTCCCCTGTCTTGGATGGCTGTGTTTTATTTCCTTTATTTGACTTGTCCATATTTGTTGAAGTTTTTTGTGGTTTAAATTTTTTTTTACAGGATGGGGTAACCGGCCCCATGCCCAACCCTCCTTAGTCGCCTTCTACGACATGCCTGGCAGGGGACAGTGTTACTATTCTTTGCTCCCCTTTCGGGCCCCGGTGACATACGGGTGTCTCTACTAATAGATCCAGCTATATCTGGGGTGGCGAAGGCAAGATCTGGTGTTGAAGTTGTGTGCCATCCTCTGGAGTAGAAGGTAGGGAGTATCTGTGGCATTATTGACTAGGATTAGGGAGTGATCATCTTGCCATGTTTCAACCTCTTCACCTCTGTGATCTAGATGGTTATAGCCTCAGCTCTGGGAGTGGCTATTAAAGTCTCCAACTGCTTTAAATTTGGTAGCTGGTACCTGTATAGAGCTGAGACTCAGGGGTTTGTTGTTTGGACAGTAATAGTTCAGGAGTTCTATTTCCATCTTGTCTACCTTTATCTGCAACAGCTGATATTCTGCTCCATCCATGTAGGTTTTCCTTTCGTGTGCATGAATGTTATTCCTTACAAGAGTAAGTACTCCTCCTTTTCATCTATCTTGTCTGTCAGATCTGAAGCATTGATATCCCATTTTAAAGGTTTGATCTGCTTTCAAGTGAGTCTCTTGGATACAGCAAACACTGACTTGCTTCTCATACAAGATGTTTTCAAGCTCTGTCTTTTTGCTGTATCCAGCCTGCTTGCTGTTCACTCCCTCTGCATTCCAGTGCATCATGACAAGTGGCACTCTGGGTTTCTCTTTTTCTGTTTTGTTTTGGTCAGTAGTTCTCCTCTGCCATCTGCTGACTCCACAAGACGGTCTAGAGGGTCCTCCAGTAGCTGAGGGTGGGCTCTGTCAAGGCTCAGAGCCCGGCACTGCACCTGCCTGGTGGAGCTCCACAGGGCGAGCACCAGTACGAGATTTATTTGACGGTGTACTCATCCCAAAAAAAAGCGAGTTGCGTGATACTGTGGTTTCCGGTGCGCCTTCTGGCCCAGTATCTACGACTTTAGCACCTCTTTAACGGGAGAGTGGGCTCATCCCTAATCTATTTATGTTCCCAGTAGTAGACTATTCGCAAGCAGCCTGGGGGTGTCACTGCTCTGCGCGGACCTTGTTTACCGAGGTGGCGTCCGAGCTCGTATGGTGAAAATATGGTTGCGTTATCTTCAAAATAGACCTGTCTTCCCCGTGGCTTTTCTGCCATCCTGCAACTTTGAGTTAGGGAGTTCTGAGCTCCAGTCTCTTTCCCAGGCATTTTATCCTGGCCTGGCATGCATACAGAGGACCCCACTTCTGGTTCTAAGTTAGCAGTTGGGGATATGTGGGGTGGCACACTGTGCATTCCGCGTCATCCAGGGGGGCTCTCCAACTATGCAGAGCTTGCACAATGCTGTGCTCTGGTTCTGGGCTCTCCCAAGGAATCGTCACGTCCTGCACAGAGCCACTTCCAGATACCCACCACCTGCCATCTCTCCATTGTAGAAATCTCCTGCATGCGGCCATCCAGTCAAGAGCCAGTATAAAGTCTGGTGCCCAAGTGATCCCCCCAAGCTCAGTGTGCAATGCTGGGTTCTCATCATGCTGCAACACAGGGGGGATTGTGATGCTCAGCCATCTCTCTCAACTCTGCACTGATAAGTGACATCGGGGACTTAACTGTGCCTCAGTACTGGGAGGCCCCGTTTCCGGGTACACCACACACAGCCAATTGAGGCAACGGTCGTCGTGGGCATGTCTTCAGTGGGGAAGTTGTGGAGTCTTCCTGTCCATGTTCTTGCACATCCTAACACTGCCCGCAAGACATCGGAGGTTTGGAGAGTGGCCTTCTCTGCTTTTTTGAGCCGGGGTGGGCTCCCCGGGCAAGTCTCGATGGGGATCGGGACGTGTCCACGCGCCAGTGGGCCCAGCATCGGCCGCATCTGACGGAGGACTTGCTCCGCCAGGTCTGAGTCAGTAAATTCCAACTTTGTCATCCCCATGGCATTGTGATGCTGGGGTGCCTGTGGATTTCCTACCACCCCGGGTAGGAGCCAGAAGTGTACTGTGCCAGCTCTGGGGGAGATAAAGGGGGTGTTTCTGCATCTCCTTGTGATACGTAGCCAAGGTAGGGCTCACAGTGCTCTTTCCCCGCCACCAAATTGCCTGCTGGTTACGCCGAGTTCTCCGAGGCTCTAGGCATGTGACCAAGAGTTGAAGACAATAGGATCGTCACATCCTGAGTCTCTGTGCCTGTACGATGGGTTCCAATCTTCAGGGAGCAGTCCACACTCGTTCCCACTCCCAAGACCTGTTCAGTATCCATCTGGCTCCTTCCCACCCACAGAGGGCGTGTACGGTGTAGTGCACCGGTTTTATTATCGAGGTTTGCTCCTCTCGATCCGTTGTGTTTAGCCTGAGGATTCGCACCCTCAGTTACCAGGACTACCTCGAGGAGGGTGTGGCTCTTCACCACGCACAACAATCTTGGGGTATGAGAGGTTTTGCTAGGCCAAGAGACTAACACCGCAATGGTCGCTCCTTTCATGAACAAGAATTCACTAGGCCTAGGGTGAAGCAAGGGGGGAAACCCACTACCCACAACACCAACACATCATACCCCCTGTCTGTAAAAGACTTTGCCCCATTATAACAGCAAACTAATGACAGCTATCACAGCAGCATAGAGATGACAACTATCACAACAGCACACAAATCGTCTCTATCTCAACAGCACACAAATCACATCTATCACAACAGTACTCAAACCACAGCTACCAATTACAACAGCTCACAAACCACAGCTATCACAACAGTCCTCAAACCACAGTTACCACAACAGCACACAGACCACATCTATCACAACAGCATAAAAATGACAGCTATCATAACAGCACACAATTAACAGTAATCACAACAGCATACAAATGACAGCTATCATAACAGCACACAAATAACAGTACTCACAACAGCACACAAATGACAGTTATCACAACAGCACACAAATAACAGTAATCACAACAGCATACAAATGACAGCTATCATAGCACAGCACACAAATAACAGTAATCACAATAGCACGCAAATAACAGTTATCACAACAGCACAGGGAGCCACGCTGGTGTAATGGTTACCACAATGCGCTGGTGATCGGGTGAGCCAAGTTCAAGCCCTGGTGAAGACATTTGAAGGAGTGTCGTTGACCAGGGACTGGAATAACCTGAACGGCTCCTGAGCCGAACCAACTCTAATGGGTACCTCCAAAATCGGCGAGTATCTGCCTGAATGGCGAGAGGATACCTGTCATTGTACAGGGAAAAAAGGGATACTCACATAAAATCAGTCTCAGGTTAGACATTAACAGGAGATTTCATGTCGAGTAATAGCGGGCGCACGATTAAAAAAAAAAAACAGCACACAAATGACAGCTATCACAACAACAAACAAATGACAGCTATCACAACAGCAAATAACCACCGTAATTACAACAGCTAACAACTCTAATGTAATGACATACAAGCCACAAGCAAAGACAACAACAAAATAATTTTTGATTACCTCTGTGCCCCCAGATGTGAAGATAATATCTGAAATAAAAAAAAAAAGATTACTTTCTTTAACAACTTGGGGGCGGGAAGTCGCCCTTTAAAACCAATCCCACTGTTTAACCTAAAACCAATCCCACTGTTTAACCTAAAACCAATCCCACTGTTTAACCTAAAACCAATCCCTACTGTTTAACCTAAAACCAATCCCACTGTTTAACCTAAAACCAATCCCCACTGTTTAATCTAAAACCAATCCCCACTGTTTAACCTAAAACCAATCCCCACTGTTTAATCTAAAACCAATCCCACTGTTTAACCTAAAACTGATCCCACTGTTTAACATAAAACCAATCCCACTGTTTAACCTAAAACCAATCCTACTGTTTAACCTAAAACCAATCCCCACCATTTAACCTAAAACCAATCCCCACTGTTTAACCTAAAACCAATCCCCACTGTTTAACCTAAAACCAATCCCCACTGTTTAATCTAAAACCAATCCCACTGTTTAACCTAAAAACCAATCCCACTGTTTAACCTAAAACCAATCCCCACTGTTTAACATAAAACCAATTCCACTGTTTAACCTAAAACCAATCCCTGTTTAACCTAAAACCAATCCCCACTGTTTAACATAAAACCAATCCCACTGTTTAACCTAAAACCAATCCCCACTGTTTAACCTAAAACCAATCCCCACTGTTTAACATAAAACCAATTCCACTGTTTAACCTAAAACCAATACCCACTGTTTAACCTAAAACCAATCCCACTGTTTAACCCGGAATTCGGTTCTAACAGTGTTAAGTTTGTATTTTCATCATTATCCGTCACCTCCTCAAGAAGCACAGACCTTCAACAAACACATGCAAAGTCTCAGTGTCCGGTGCCATCAGCTCAAGATCTTTCTGTCTTCCTCACCATTTTCATTTCTGTCCTAAGTTCTCATTGGTCTATCTGTCTTACCCTGGGAGTTCTCAAACAAGTGCTGACTGGTAATGCTATCAGGTTTCATCAATGGGTGTCCTATGCATCACTAATCTGCTTCTCATTTCTTGTTCCACTGGCACTTGTCTGATTCGTGTCTTAAGCTCGACAATGGTAATTTTCTGTACCATTTCTATCCTTCTATTCTAAACTAGCACCCATTTAATTTCTTGGTTGTTTTTGCTGTTCGCCATGTTTCATACCATGGGACTGACCTGACAATTTAAATGAAGACTGATTTTTTTTGTTTGGCATCTTTTTTAATTTCCATATTTTTCAAAACGCAACGAAAGCTCCTCTGGCTGTTGGTATTCTTATTTTGATGTCATTGTCTGCCCTTCCTTCTTCGTTTACCCTCAGATGTCAACTTGAATAAGTTCAAAGAAAGCAGTTGTCAGCCTGAGGCTGTTGATATCTCCGTAGATTTTCTCCAGGAATGGTACTGGTGATGGCCATATGCGTTTTCTCTGTTCCTCATATGTTGGGCACCTTTGAAGCAGATGTTCGGTAGTCATTTTATTGGTGCCACAGTCACACTCATCAGTAGTTCCTATCTTTAATTTGTTGAATAGGTGGTATCTCAATCTGTTATGACCTGTGCGAAGTCTGAAGATTACCACTTGTTCACTTCTGCTGAGCTGGTAATAAGGATCATTTTTTGTGTGGCCTGGATGCTCTTCTTCCCACTTGTGCCTGTATCTGCGCTTGATAAAACTCTTGCACTTTGTGAATAGGACTCTCCTTTCTGTTTCATTTTGGCTGTTCTTTCTCTTAATACCAGGAACATTTTCTATCATTTCAGGGAAGCACTGTTGTTTCCAAATTGGTAGCTTGTGTGCAGTATATATTGGTGTAGCTGTTGACATTGTGTTAATGGGGTCTGCTCTCATCTTTGTTTTGACTGTCTCTACAAAGTTGCTTCGCTTCAGTCTTCCAAGTCCATTTATTCTCTGGTGCATTGGGTGGTCTATCAGTCTCCTGAATTTCTCAGCTTGTTGCTGGGCTCTGCTATCTCTTCTATCCTTCATAGGTTGGAGGTGAGTAATCTTTTCCAATTCTTTATGGGCGTAGACTTCATGCCCCCTGTTATGATTCTCACTGCTTGGTTTAGGTTCTGTTTATTTTGTCAAAGTTCGACTTAGCTGCCGTTGACCATGCTGCAATGCCATATTCTAAGACTGGTCTCAATCGCCCAGTATATAGCTTCTTTAGTACTCTCTTGTCTGCTCCCCAACTCGTGCCAGCAAGTTTTTTCATGATTGCCATTCTCTGCCTTGCTCTTGTCCTGTTTTTCTCAATCTCGGTTTTCCAAGTCAAGCGGCGATCAAAGGTAATGTCTAGGTAGTTTGGGTTGTCATCCAGATGTAGATTTTCCCATTTAGCCCCAATTTGGAGATCTGTGGTTTGTTAGAGAGAGAAAACACTGTGAATGATGTTTTCCCTTCATTTATCTTTACTAGCCATGCCTTGGCCCACTCCTCCAATGATGTTAGGGCTTGCTGCATCCGAATGCTTGCCGTAGTAATATATTCTTCTGAGATCCACAGGGCTAAGTCATCTGCAAAGGAGGCATTGTGGGTTCTTCTTGGAATATTCTCTGATATGTCATTTATATATGTGAGGAGTCTGCCCTTCCAACTTAAGTCTATTTTGCCGCTAAGGTATGTGCATGTTACTGTATCTTGTATAGGTTGTTTTGTTAAAGTGCAATCTTGTCATTGTTTGCCGCATGTATTCTCCCAATCTTTGTCTTTTCTCTGTGTATTGTCAAACCTGATTACTGTAACCTCTTAACTTTACTTCAAAGAAATGATCTCCTTCCTGTATGAAGCAGTTCATGAATTAAGTACAATAAAGATAGTCCTTAAAACCAGATAACTCCATCAGTGCTCTGATCTCTTTATCTTAGATCACAAAAGGAGGATCTCAGCACAGTGCATAAACTTCATAGCACTGGTGAGAATCCCAAAGTGTGTATACAGGTATCACAGATTCTATAAATATTTTTGAATAAAGTGAATTGTAGTAAGCTAACATGTGGGTACCTTTAACCTTGGGCATACTGCACTAAAGGCTGCCATAGCCAGGAGTGAGGATAAGCACCCACTGCAGATAAATGCTTCTATGGCACGTCCACCAACAATTCAGTTCAGCTCTCTGCTCTTCTTGTGTGGCTCACGGCAAAACTGTTTCCACCAACAGGAAAAGGGGCGAAGGTGAGCCACTGATGCCTTAAAACCAGCAGCTTCAGGCAGATAAAGCTCATGATCCTTGGTTCGCAGCCTATCTAAGAGAAGGTATAACTCTCATTTCAAACTCCGCCACTTTGAGGGAAAATCCATTTATGAGAAAGGATTTGGGAGTAAATCCTGAGGATAAATATGAAGTCTGAGTCCCTAAGGCAGTCTAATGTCAATTCAACATTATTCTGGCAACTCCTGCGACATTGCTGGTACCAATCTTTATTGGCTACTGCCATTCTTTTGGACATACTAGCTACATGAAGAGGGGGAACATGCTGCATGGGCAACAGCTTGATTTCCATATAACTGTGCCCAAGCTTGTATCCTGGAGAGGAATAAGTAGAAAAGAAAAGAATATGCCGAAAGGAAAACTAGGCCAAAAAAAAAACAGCACAGGGCTATTACCTCAAGGGTGCATCATTCCCATATTCAGTTATGACTGAAGGAAGTTATTAATTATTACAAGTACTGGTGGGAAAGGCTAGTCCAAATTTTCACTAGCGTAACATTTTAAGTCGTTCCCCCTCCACCATAAAGAGATCTATCAAATCCATCCTTCTGAGTTACCAGTAGATCTTGATCAAACAGCTTACTGATCCCTGCTCTAATTCAATCATTCTTTACTCTTCAGTTTCCAACAGAGCACAGTACTTCAACAAATACACCATCAATCATTCCTGTCCAGCGCTCTTAATTTAAGGTCCTTTCATGTCTTCTGTATCCTCTTCAGTGTCAAATTCATCTCCATGTCTTTGTTTGGTCTTTCTCTATTTCTCCTATTATGACGATTTCAGAAAAAAGTACTGCCATGAAATGCTACCAAGTGGCTTTCTCAATATCAACTCTAATAAGTGAGGTCTCTATCTGTAAGCCTGAATGATATGTTAAAGCTAATATCTCCCCAGTGATTTTTGTACCTGACTGCTTGGCTACGACCATTTGAGCTACCTGCTCTCTGGCTTTGGCTATGACACTTTTGGCCTTGATACCTGTAAATGATAAAAGCTGCATAATTTTTGTGGGAAACAAATTGATTATTAAGAATGGAAATACAAAGAAATATAAGCATATGAATTCTGAAACCCTAACACTTTTTTTTTTATGCAAGAGTAACAACAGGGGAGAACTCTTTCAAAGATTGATGTTTTTGTGGAGTAAAGAGATTGTGTGATGGGACTGTTGGTGGGGAGGGAGAGGACCTGAGTGCAAGCACCGGAATAGTGTGGTGGGACAGCCATGATGCAAAACTGTACAGTTTTCTTCTCTCTCTGTCGTCCTGTGTCTTCTTTTCCTTCAATCTTTCCTTCATGATACACAAACACTGTCTTTCTCTCATAACATGCACAAAGAAAGTGGATTAGTTTCCTTACTTACTTAGTCATTCCCCTTCTACCGTGAGGTGTGGAGGTTTGGTTTCCTATCGGCTGTCTTCCTCCTGGCCTGCTTCCATTCTAGTCCTCGGTCCTTCAAAGATTGTCTAATGTTGTCCTCCCAGCGGACTCTGGGTCATCCTGGGGGTCTGGATCCCTGGCTCTTTGTTTCCCATGCTATCAGTCAATACCCTTTACCTCCCTAAGGAGTATAGGTCATAAAGCTGGATCTCGTATAGTGGAGGCGTCAACAATTCACTCCCTGTGGCAGTATCTGCTTGGGACTCAAAGCTGCTCACCTGTGGGAACATTTTCTGCTTGCACTGACAACACACAAAGTCCCTGATCATTCAGCAGCAGATTTCCAATATGTCACGAGTTCTTATTATATGCCACCATAATCTGATTACATTTCATATTATGTCTAATTTACTGTATGAATGGTTTAGATTTTGTTTGTTTGTATTTTTTTTTAAAATTAATTTATTTTTATTAATTTTTTTCTCTCTCTTTTTTTTTTTTTAACATACTTAAATTTGATTATGACCGGATGTTACAAATGTATGTTATTATTTTACCTTGATAATGTTGTATGCTTAAATAATGCTCAAAATACATGTGCGATTGAAAAGATGCGGTATGTAAGATGACAGAGAGAAGAAGGGCAGAATGTAAGACAGGCCTGCGTGTCCAATTCTTAACCCTTTGAAAATAAAGTTCATTTGTTCAATCTTCTCCCATTCTGCAGACATGGCCAAACCATCTTAGTTGGGACTGTTCTATTTGGGTCTGCAGGGGGTGGGATTTTAGGCCTTGAAGTATCGTCTGGTTGCGGACCATTTCTCTTCTTGTTAATTCAACCACCTTCCTCATTTACCTCATTTCTGAGGTTTGGATCTGGCTTTTGTGGGTTGTAGTCAAGAAACAAAGATGGATCTCACTCTTATACTCAAGGGCCTTTTCACTCAGCTGTCTGAGTGTGAAGATTAGGTCTTGAGTACTTTGGTTTGCTCAGAATCCGCACTGGACCTCATCCAAGTGTGGCTCAGCTAGGCGTCGGAGTCTGCTCTAGGATTCTAGAGTAGATTTTACCAGGGACACTGAGAAGGGATATGCCTCTATGGTTTCCACATTGTTGATTGTCACCCTTTTTGAAAATTGGTGTTATGATGGCAATCTCCCAATATTTGGTATGGTCCTGTTGCACCACGCTGCCTGTAGGACCCTTAAGAGTAATAGGTCGCCTGATACTTCCATGGGTACTTAACCATTTCTGGTGTTATACCATCATGCCCTGCTGCTTTGCGCATCTTGATTTTCTCCAGTGCTGCCTTCAGTTCTTCCATCTTTATGTCATCTTCACCATCATTGGTTTTCTCTTCTGTGCTAGTGGTTATTATTTCTGATGCTTCACCATGCTCACCATCCAGGAGTTCTGAGAAATATTCTTTCCATTACTTCCTTCGAGGCAGTAAGCAATTTGCCTTGCATGTCCTTTATAAATTTGAGAGGGCATTGTTTTTCCTTCCTCATGTTCTTTAGGGTCTTATAGAACAATTTCTGGTTTTCTTGCGCATCTTTTTCTAGCTTTTCTCCAAATTCTTCCCAGGACTTCTGTTTTGCTGCTAGCACCTTGTTCTTTGCTTCTGTTCTGAGTGTCACATATTCTATATATTTCTCTATTTGCTTCTGCAGCAGCTGTCTTTATGATGTCCTTGAATTTAAGCCACAGGGTTTCCAAGTCATCAGGTTGTTCTTCTGTGTTGCTCAGCACTGCAGCATTAAGCCCCTGATATCTGGTCTTAATTTCTGGCTCTCTCAGCTTGTAGGTCTTAATGCTCATTTCTCCCGTTCATTTACTTAGTTTCTTGTGTGATGTTGGGCAGTTCTTAGGCTGAGCAACTCTTTCAGTTGTTCTTTTTATTGTAAGCAGGTAGTGATCACTTCCAATCTCTGGCCCCCTCCAGAGTCTAGCATCCCGGACATATTTAAATGAGCTCCTCCTAACAATGGCATAGTCGATCACTGACTTTTCATTCTTTGTTGGTTCATATCTAGTGTATGCATGTATGTGCTTAGTTTCCTTCTGTGAGTAATAATCTTTGTTTGCTCTCCGGCTTCTTATCAGACATCCTCATTACTTTCATTAGCTGTCCATAGTATTCTTAACACTCTTCCATAAAACTACATCTCTGCAGCTTCCAGCCTGTTTATTTGCATCCTGTCCATGACTGACTTCCGTAGGTAAGAACTGGCACTACAAAACACTGAAGATTTCTCTTTCTAACTTCCATTGACACAGAGTTAAAATATACCAATAAGTCTATAAATGATCCGATAAGAAACATCAGCATCTTTAACTATTCATTTTCTTTTATATATATATATATATTTTTTTTTTAATCTCACCTGCTTCATGAGAGCTGGAAGGGTTGCCCCAAGCATCAGTCAGTGTTTCTGTGATCACCTGAACTACTTCTGGATCTACAGGGGTGGTTGCATTGTAATCAAGATACACCATTTTACAACTGTTAGATCAACACAGACCAGTGCTTATACACCCTTGAGACCAGTGATTATCTGTCCTTGAGCAGTGATTATCTGCCTTGAGACCAGTGATTATCTTCCCTTGACAAGGCTTTTCCAGCAAGATTCAGGAATTGTTAAGCTGTAATTATGAGAATTAAATTGTGATCAGAAGTAAACAATTCAGGAATCATATGACTGATATTTTTCATCATTCATTCATTAGCCCTAATGGAAAGGGAAGAAAAAAGTTCCCGTTACACGCCCATTGTGGCATATTGGGAATACGTTGTTAGGCCCATATTTCCTTGACCATCGGCACACTAGGGGTGATGTGGTCAGCATCACGCCGCCCGCCTTAACCTTCCCAGAGTTGCTCTGGTACCCAATTCATGAGGCTGGGTCGACCCCAGAGCCGTTTGCAGTCTAAAAGAATCCTGCCTCAACTGGGGATCAAACCATGGACCACCGAGCTAGGAAGCCAGTGCACTAACCACTGCACTACTGCATCTCCCCAAGTCTTCATGTCCTGTGCCATTTGCTCAAGGTCTTTCCATGTCTTCTTCATCCCCTTCATGTCGGTCTCCAGTTCTCTTCTCCATGTGTTCTGTGATCTTCCACTACCTCTCTTTCCCTGGGGATTTTAGAACAAGGACTGCCTTGTAAAGCTATCAACATGTTATCTCAATGTGTGTCCTATCTATCTCCAACATCTTCTTATTCCACTAGCGCTTGTCTAATTTTTGTCATTAGTTCCACATTAGTGATTATGTCGTATCACTTCAATCCTTTTCTATGCAACGATCCGCTTATGAAAGTCTCTAGCTCTTTGGTTGAATTTACATACATGCTCAACCGTAAATTCTATCAATTTGTCTTCTTCACTAAATCTCATTCTTAGAAGATATGTGAATAAATAAATATACAAAAATTTCAACATAGATTTTCTACAAATTCATAAATTTTCACAGTTTTCACTTTCTGACATCCTTAGACTTTTTACATTTTGTGACATTGTACACAGTATTGCCATGTCATGTGGCTCATCTGCTACATGCAAGCTAACAATAACATAACGTGTTGTGTGAAAAGTGACTCCTTACATTCAGCACTGAGCAAGAAGATAAAGATGGCTGTACAACGCTTCAAATATGTTCCAGTCTTGACTTATGGATGTGAGTCATGGGCTATGACTACAACCCACAAAAGCCAGCTCTAAACCTCAGAAATGAGGTATCTGAGGAAGGTGGTTGAAGTAACAAGAAGAGACATGGTCTGCATCCAGAAGATAGGTCATGGCATCATAATCCAACCCCTGCAGACCCAAGTGAAACAGTCCCAATTATGACGGTTTGGCCATGTCTGCAGAATGGGAGAAGGTCATCTACCACGACAAATATGGGAAACCAAGAGCCAGGGATCCAGACCTCTAAGGCGACTCAGAGTTCGCAGGGAGGAGGACAACGTTGACAATCTCTAAAGGACTGAGGACTAGATTAGACCCAGGCCAGGAGGAAGACAGTCGATGAGATAGTGTGGCACTCTTTCTGGCAAATCTCTAGACCCCAAGGTAGAAGTGGAATGACTAAGTAAGAAGTTGTATGAAAATTTATCAGCAAAAAAAAAAAAAAAGAATGATCATCCATAAAGATAAGCCAAGAATGAATCAGTTATTAAAAAAAAAAACCTTGAGCCATGAAGCAGATCTTGAGTTTCTTTCTTTCTTTATGTTTTTAAACAGATGAAGAATAATATCCCATTCAACCCCCTGATGGGTCATAGGATAAGCATTCAACTGGCTAGGCGGTCAGAGCACCTTCATCTCGCAGCAGTTACTGGGTTCTGGGATCAAAACCTGGTAGCGTCATGCTTCAGTCTCATCATCATCATCAGCTGCCATCTCCACAACGAAGGTTGGCTGTAATGGATCTCCAATGTCTTCTGTCTCTTGTCTTGGTGGTGCACTCTGATAGACTCTTTCCTGTCCATCTCTTGATGTTATCTTCCCACTTATAGCGCTGTCTTCCGCTTGCTTGTTTGCCTTCAACTCTCCCTTCTGTTATGGTCTTCTGCAAGGTGTTATGCCTTTTTATGTGGCAAAAGTATTTTAGCTGCCGAACTTTGACCTCTCTCATTAGTTCTCTTTTCATACCTAGATTTTCTAGGACCTCCTTATTTGTTTTCATCTCTTTCCATGAGATACGCCCCATTCTTCTATATATCCACATTTCAAGAGCCTCAATTCTTTCTTCCAAATGCTTATTCATCGTCCATGTTTCTGCACCATACAGAAATGCAGAATATATATATAACACTTTATAATTCTCAGTTTTAATTTGTGAGATAACTGTTTGGATGTCAGTATTTGTTTCATGTTGTTGAATGTAGCTTTGGCCATTCCTATTCTCTTCTTGATTTCTGTTTCACATCTGCCATCTTCTTTTATTATATGACCAAGATATACGTAGCTCTTGACTTGTTCCAGGATTTTCCCATTTACGCTTATCTTTAATGTGGGTTTATCGTCTGTTTTGCTAATTATCATAGTTTCATAGCTTCAGTCTACCCAGCTGTAAATGTGTGCCTGACTCTGCTAATGTCTGAGAATGAAACAGCAGCAAGGAAGGGAACTGGTCGCTCCTATCTTGTAAACTTGGACTTAGTGCTGTGACATCTCTTACACTTCACTCCCCTACAACAGTATCTGCTATGGGAACACCATCTTCTTCTTCTTTGATCCTTAGCCGCTGACCGTCAAAGCAGTCAGTGGCCATCACACCTGGTGGCGACTTGTAGGGCAACAACAAATTGATTCCACTTTGCTCGGTCGGTGGCCTTCTTCATACTGTGCCCCAACTCTGGTTCATTCTTTGCATCTCATCCTCCGCAAAGCTGTTTTTGGTCTGCCTCTCTTTCGTTTTCCTTCAGGGGTCCATAGCATAGCTGTTCTTGTGATGGCATCGGGGTCTCTTCTGAGGACACAGCCAACCCAGCTATGATGGTGTTCATGTCCTCTTGCTTGCTCAGAGTAAGCAAATCTTGGTTGGTGATGGTATTCGGCCAAAAGATTCTGAGAATTTTTCTTAGGCATGTTGTGTGAAAAGAGGACAATTTTGACATTTCCTTCTCTGTAACTCTTCAGCATTCTGCACCATAGAGAAGCACAGAAAGTACACAGCTCTGATATAATCTTAATTTTGTGTTTGTGCTGTACTGAGAGGACTTCCAGATGTTGTTTAGACTAAAAAAGGCTGTTCTTGCTTTGTTCATTCTGTTGTTGATGTCGTTGCTTGCTCCACCATCTGGTGTTACTATGCATCCTAGGTATGTGAAGGTGTTTGTCTGTTCCAGTTGCTGATTCCTTACTGATATCTGCTCAGGGTTGCTCACATTGAGCGTCATGACCTCTGTCTTCTTTAGATTGATGTTCAAGCCCACCTGCTGGTTATACTTATTAAATCTATCCATTTTTCCCGGATGTGTTGATGTGAATGTGCTAGTAGTGCAATGTCATCTGCATATTCCAGATCTTCCAATGTAGAAAATGTAGTCCATTTTATTCCTCTGTTGTCTGGCGCATCACCCAGTCTATGACTGTTAAAAATAGAGTGGTTGATAAGGGGCATCCCTGTCATACTCCTGTCTTCACCTCAAAGGTTAGGTTGCTCTGCCCAACACTACACGTAAAGTTGGCATAGAGGCTTTTTATGACTGACACTATGCAGCTTGGAATTCCATAAGCTCTCAGTATTTTCCATAAATTGTCCATATGTATACTGTCAAAAGCCTTTTCAAAATCAACAAAATTAATGTACAGCTGTCTTTGCCATTCTGAGCACTGCTCTATAATGTTCCTGAGGGTAAATATATGATCTACACATCTTTTGAACACCATCACTATGTCTATAATGTTAGATGCTCCATGTATTTCCCATGGGTCTTTGAGGAGACCAACAAAAAATAATCAGCCAACTGCTTCCTCAAACATGTCGTAAGAGGCGACCTACAGTAAGGTTGTACATGGGGCTGGCAACTTGATCACGTAAAACAAGTTGCTTAAAGAAATCAGCATGGCAAGAACATGAGAATGCTTTTGTGCAGGTTTCCTGCAAGGGGGCCAGATGCAGTGATGGCTCCATGCTCCGCAAGAAGCACAAAAGGTCAACAACAACATTAATGTTAAACTGCCGCTAGTGTCTTATGGCATGATCTCTCTTCATCCTTAAGGACCACAAAAGGTCAACAACAACAATAATGTTAAACTGCCACTAGTGTCTTATGGCATGATATCTCTTCATCCTTAAGGAGCACAAAAAGTCAACAACAACATTAATGTTAAACTGCCGCTAGTGTCTTATGGCATGATATCTCTTCATCCTTAAGGAGCACAAAAGGTCAACAACAACATTAATGTTAAACTGCCGCTAGTGTCTTATGGTATGATCTCTCTTCATCCTTAAATGTTAAACTGCCGCTAGTGTCTTATGGCATGATCTCTCTTCATCCTTAAGGAGCACAAAAGGTAAACAACAACATTAATGTTAAACTGCCACTAGTGTCTTATGGCATGATCTCTCTTCATCCTTAAATGTTAAACTGCCACTAGTGTCTTATGGCATGATCTCTCTTCATCCTTAAATGTTAAACTGCCACTAGTGTCTTATGGCATGATCTCTCTTCATCCTTAAATGTTAAACTGCCACTAGTGTCTTATGGCATGATCTCTCTTCATCCTTAAAGAGCACAAAAGGTCAACAACAACAATAATCTTAAACTGCCGCTAGTGTCTTATGGTATGATCTCTCTTCATCCTTAAATGTTAAACTGTCGCTAGTGTCTTATGGCATGATCTCTCTTCATCCTTAAATGTTAAACTGTCGCTAGTGTCTTATGGCATGATCTCTCTTCATCCTTAAGGAGCACAAAAGGTAAACAACAACATTAATGTTAAACTGCCGCTAGTGTCTTATGGCATGATCTCTCTTCATCCTTAAATGTTAAACTGCCACTAGTGTCTTATGGTATGATCTCTCTTCATCCTTAAGGAGCACAAAAGGTAAACAACAACATTAATGTTAAACTGCCACTAGTGTCTTATGGCATGATCTCTCTTAATCCTTAAGGAGCACAAAAGGTCAACAACAACATTAATGTTAAACTGCCACTAGTGTCTTATGGCATGATCTCTCTTCATCCTTAAGGACCACAAAAGGTCAACAACAACAATAATGTTAAACTGCCACTAGTGTCTTATGGCATGATCTCTCTTCATCCTTAAAGAGCACAAAAGGTCAACAACAACATTAATCTTAAACTGCCGCTAGTGTCTTATGGTATGATCTCTCTTCATCCTTAAGGAGCACAAAAGGTCAACAACAACAATAATGTTAAACTGCCACTAGTGTCTTATGGCATGATCTCTCTTCATCCTTAAAGAGCACAAAAGGTCAACAACAACATTAATCTTAAACTGCTGCTAGTGTCTTATGGTATGATCTCTCTTCATCCTTAAGGAACACAAAAGGTCAACAACAACATTAATGTTAAACTGCCGCTAGTGTCTTATGGCATGATCTCTCTTCATCCTTAAAGAGCACAAAAGGTCAACAACAACAATAATGTTAAACTGCCACTAGTGTCTTATGGCATGATCTCTATTCACCCTTAAAGAGCACAAAAGGTCAACAACAACAATAATGTTAAACTGCCACTAGTGTCTTATGGCATGATCTCTCTTCATCCTTAAAGAGCACAAAAGGTCAACAACAACAATAATCTTAAACTGCCGCTAGTGTCTTATGGTATGATCTCTCTTCATCCTTAAAGAGCACAAAAGGTCAACAACAACAATAATGTTAAACTGTCACTAGTGTCTTATGGTATGATCTCTCTTCATCCTTAAAGAGCACAAAAGGTCAACAACAACAATAGTGTCTTATGGCATGATCTCTCTTCATCCTTAAAGAGCACAAAAGGTCAACAACAACAATAATGTTAAACTGCCACTAGTGTCTTATGGTATGATCTCTCTTCATCCTTAAAGAGCACAAAAGGTCAACAACAACAATAATGTTAAACTGCCACTAGTGTCTTATGGCATGATCTCTCTTCATCCTTAAAGAGCACAAAAGGTCAACAACAACAACAACAACAATAATGTTAAACTGCCACTAGTGTCTTATGGCATGATCTCTCTTCATCCTTAAAGAGCACAAAAGGTCAACAACAACAATAATGTTAAACTGCCACTAGTGTCTTATGGCATGATCTCTCTTCATCCTTAAAGAGCACAAAAGGTCAACAACAACAATAATGTTAAACTGCCACTAGTGTCTTATAATGATCTCTCTTCATCCTTAAAGAGCACAAAAGGTCAACAACAACAATAATGTTAAACTGCCACTAGTGTCTTATGGTATGATCTCTCTTCATCCTTAAGGAGCACAAAAGGTCAACAACAACAATAATGTTAAACTGCTGCTAGTGTCTTATGGTATGATCTCTCTTCATCCTTAAAGAGCACAAAAGGTCAACAACAACAATAATGTTAAACTGCCGCTAGTGTCTTATGGTATGATCTCTCTTCATCCTTAAGGAGCACAAAAGGTCAACAACAACAATAATCTTAAACTGCCGCTAGTGTCTTATGGTATGATCTCTCTTCATCCTTAAAGAGCACAAAAGGTCAACAACAACAATAATGTTAAACTGCCACTAGTGTCTTATGGTATGATCTCTCTTCATCCTTAAAGAGCACAAAAGGTCAACAACAACAATAATGTTAAACTGCCGCTAGTGTCTTATGGTATGATCTCTCTTCATCCTTAAGGAGCACAAAAGGTCAACAACAACAATAATCTTAAACTGTCACTAGTGTCTTATGGTATGATCTCTCTTCATCCTTAAAGAGCACAAAAGGTTAACAACAACAATAATGTTAAACTGCCACTAGTGTCTTATGGTATGATCTCTCTTCATCCTTAAATGTTAAACTGCTGCTAGTGTCTTATGGTATGATCTCTCTTCATCCTTAAATGTTAAACTGCCGCTAGTGTCTTATGGTATGATCTCTCTTCATCCTTAAAGAGCACAAAAGGTTAACAACAACAATAATGTTAAACTGCCACTAGTGTCTTATGGTATGATCTCTCTTCATCCTTAAATGTTAAACTGCCACTAGTGTCTTATGGCATGATCTCTCTTCATCCTTAAGGAGCACAAAAGGTCAACAGCAACATTAATGTTAAACTGCTGCTAGTGTCTTATGGCATGATCTCTCTTCATCCTTAAGGAGCACAAAAGGTCAACAACAACATTAATGTTAAACTGCTGCTAGTGTCTTATGGCATGACCTCTCTTCATCCTTAAGGACCACAAAAGGTCAACAACAACAATAATGTTAAACTGCCACTAGTGTCTTATGGCATGATCTCTCTTCATCCTTAAGGAGCACAAAAGGTCAACAACAACAATAATGTTAAACTGCCGCTAGTATCTTATGGTATGATCTCTCTTCATCCTTAAGGACCACAAAAGGTCAACAACAACATTAATGTTAAACTGCTGCTAGTGTCTTATGGCATGATCTCTCTTCATCCTTGAAGAGCACAAAAGGTCAACAACAACAATAATGTTAAACTGCCGCTAGTGTCTTATGGCATGATCTCTCTTCATCCTTAAGGACCACAAAAGGTCAACAACAACAATAATGTTAAACTGCCGCTAGTGTCTTATGGCATGATCTCTCTTCATCCTTAAGGAGCACAAAAGGTCAACAACAACATTAATGTTAAACTGCCGCTAGTGTCTTATGGCATGATCTCTCTTCATCCTTAAGGAGCACAAAAGGTCAACAACAACAATAATGTTAAACTGCCACTAGTGTCTTATGGCATGATCTCTCTTCATCCTTAAAGAGCACAAAAGGTCAACAACAACAATAATGTTAAACTGCCGCTAGTGTCTTATGGTATGATCTCTCTTCATCCTTAAGGAGCACAAAAGGTCAACAACAACAATAATGTTAAACTGCCGCTAGTGTCTTATGGCATGATCTCTCTTCATCCTTAAAGAGCACAAAAGGTCAACAACAACAATAATGTTAAACTGCCACTAGTGTCTTATGGCATGATCTCTCTTCATCCTTAAAGAGCACAAAAGGTCAACAACAACAATAATGTTAAACTGCCGCTAGTGTCTTATGGCATGATCTCTCTTCATCCTTAAGGAGCACAAAAGGTCAACAACAACAATAATGTTAAACTGCCGCTAGTGTCTTATGGTATGATCTCTCTTCATCCTTAAAGAGCACAAAAGGTCAACAACAACAATAATCTTAAACTGCCGCTAGTGTCTTATGGTATGATCTCTCTTCATCCTTAAGGAGCACAAAAGGTCAACAACAACAATAATGTTAAACTGCCACTAGTGTCTTATGGCATGATCTCTCTTCATCCTTAAGGAGCACAAAAGGTCAACAACAACAATAATGTTAAACTGCTGCTAGTGTCTTATGGCATGATCTCTCTTCATCCTTAAAGAGCACAAAAGGTCAACAACAACAATAATGTTAAACTGCCACTAGTGTCTTATGGCATGATCTCTCTTCATCCTTAAAGAGCACAAAAGGTCAACAACAACAATAATGTTAAACTGCCACTAGTGTCTTATGGTATGATCTCTCTTCATCCTTAAGGAGCACAAAAGGTCAACAACAACAATAATGTTAAACTGCTGCTAGTGTCTTATGGTATGATCTCTCTTCATCCTTAAAGAGCACAAAAGGTCAACAACAACAATAATGTTAAACTGCCGCTAGTGTCTTATGGTATGATCTCTCTTCATCCTTAAGGAGCACAAAAGGTCAACAACAACAATAATCTTAAACTGCCGCTAGTGTCTTATGGTATGATCTCTCTTCATCCTTAAAGAGCACAAAAGGTCAACAACAACAATAATGTTAAACTGCCACTAGTGTCTTATGGTATGATCTCTCTTCATCCTTAAAGAGCACAAAAGGTCAACAACAACAATAATGTTAAACTGCCGCTAGTGTCTTATGGTATGATCTCTCTTCATCCTTAAGGAGCACAAAAGGTCAACAACAACAATAATCTTAAACTGTCACTAGTGTCTTATGGTATGATCTCTCTTCATCCTTAAAGAGCACAAAAGGTTAACAACAACAATAATGTTAAACTGCCACTAGTGTCTTATGGTATGATCTCTCTTCATCCTTAAATGTTAAACTGCTGCTAGTGTCTTATGGTATGATCTCTCTTCATCCTTAAATGTTAAACTGCCGCTAGTGTCTTATGGTATGATCTCTCTTCATCCTTAAAGAGCACAAAAGGTTAACAACAACAATAATGTTAAACTGCCACTAGTGTCTTATGGTATGATCTCTCTTCATCCTTAAATGTTAAACTGCCACTAGTGTCTTATGGCATGATCTCTCTTCATCCTTAAGGAGCACAAAAGGTCAACAGCAACATTAATGTTAAACTGCTGCTAGTGTCTTATGGCATGATCTCTCTTCATCCTTAAGGAGCACAAAAGGTCAACAACAACATTAATGTTAAACTGCTGCTAGTGTCTTATGGCATGACCTCTCTTCATCCTTAAGGACCACAAAAGGTCAACAACAACAATAATGTTAAACTGCCACTAGTGTCTTATGGCATGATCTCTCTTCATCCTTAAAGAGCACAAAAGGTCAACAACAACAATAATCTTAAACTGCCGCTAGTGTCTTATGGTATGATCTCTCTTCATCCTTAAAGAGCACAAAAGGTCAACAACAACATTAATCTTAAACTGCTGCTAGTGTCTTATGGTATGATCTCTCTTCATCCTTAAGGAACACAAAAGGTCAACAACAACATTAATGTTAAACTGCCGCTAGTGTCTTATGGCATGATCTCTCTTCATCCTTAAAGAGCACAAAAGGTCAACAACAACAATAATGTTAAACTGCCACTAGTGTCTTATGGCATGATCTCTATTCACCCTTAAAGAGCACAAAAGGTCAACAACAACAATAATGTTAAACTGCCACTAGTGTCTTATGGCATGATCTCTCTTCATCCTTAAAGAGCACAAAAGGTCAACAACAACAATAATCTTAAACTGCCGCTAGTGTCTTATGGTATGATCTCTCTTCATCCTTAAAGAGCACAAAAGGTCAACAACAACAATAATGTTAAACTGTAACTAGTGTCTTATGGTATGATCTCTCTTCATCCTTAAGGAGCACAAAAGGTCAACAACAACAATAATGTTAAACTGCCACTAGTGTCTTATGGCATGATCTCTCTTCATCCTTAAAGAGCACAAAAGGTCAACAACAACAATAATGTTAAACTGCCACTAGTGTCTTTTGGCATGATCTCTCTTCATCCTTAAAGAGCACAAAAGGTCAACAACAACAATAATGTTAAACTGCCACTAGTGTCTTATGGCATGATCTCTCTTCATCCTTAAAGAGCACAAAAGGTCAACAACAACAATAATGTTAAACTGCCACTAGTGTCTTATGGTATGATCTCTCTTCATCCTTAAGGAGCACAAAAGGTCAACAACAACAATAATGTTAAACTGCTGCTAGTGTCTTATGGTATGATCTCTCTTCATCCTTAAAGAGCACAAAAGGTCAACAACAACAATAATGTTAAACTGCCGCTAGTGTCTTATGGTATGATCTCTCTTCATCCTTAAGGAGCACAAAAGGTCAACAACAACAATAATCTTAAACTGCCGCTAGTGTCTTATGGTATGATCTCTCTTCATCCTTAAAGAGCACAAAAGGTCAACAACAACAATAATGTTAAACTGCCACTAGTGTCTTATGGTATGATCTCTCTTCATCCTTAAAGAGCACAAAAGGTCAACAACAACAATAATGTTAAACTGCCGCTAGTGTCTTATGGTATGATCTCTCTTCATCCTTAAGGAGCACAAAAGGTCAACAACAACAATAATCTTAAACTGTCACTAGTGTCTTATGGTATGATCTCTCTTCATCCTTAAAGAGCACAAAAGGTTAACAACAACAATAATGTTAAACTGCCACTAGTGTCTTATGGTATGATCTCTCTTCATCCTTAAATGTTAAACTGCTGCTAGTGTCTTATGGTATGATCTCTCTTCATCCTTAAATGTTAAACTGCCGCTAGTGTCTTATGGTATGATCTCTCTTCATCCTTAAAGAGCACAAAAGGTTAACAACAACAATAATGTTAAACTGCCACTAGTGTCTTATGGTATGATCTCTCTTCATCCTTAAATGTTAAACTGCCACTAGTGTCTTATGGCATGATCTCTCTTCATCCTTAAGGAGCACAAAAGGTCAACAGCAACATTAATGTTAAACTGCTGCTAGTGTCTTATGGCATGATCTCTCTTCATCCTTAAGGAGCACAAAAGGTCAACAACAACATTAATGTTAAACTGCTGCTAGTGTCTTATGGCATGACCTCTCTTCATCCTTAAGGACCACAAAAGGTCAACAACAACAATAATGTTAAACTGCTGCTAGTGTCTTATGGCATGATCTCTCTTCATCCTTGAAGAGCACAAAAGGTCAACAACAACAATAATGTTAAACTGCCGCTAGTGTCTTATGGCATGATCTCTCTTCATCCTTAAGGACCACAAAAGGTCAACAACAACAATAATGTTAAACTGCCACTAGTGTCTTATGGCATGATCTCTCTTCATCCTTAAAGAGCACAAAAGGTCAACAACAACATTAATCTTAAACTGCCGCTAGTGTCTTATGGTATGATCTCTCTTCATCCTTAAGGAGCACAAAAGGTCAACAACAACAATAATGTTAAACTGCCACTAGTGTCTTATGGCATGATCTCTCTTCATCCTTAAAGAGCACAAAAGGTCAACAACAACATTAATCTTAAACTGCTGCTAGTGTCTTATGGTATGATCTCTCTTCATCCTTAAGGAACACAAAAGGTCAACAACAACATTAATGTTAAACTGCTGCTAGTGTCTTATGGCATGATCTCTCTTCATCCTTAAAGAGCACAAAAGGTCAACAACAACAATAATGTTAAACTGCCACTAGTGTCTTATGGCATGATCTCTATTCACCCTTAAAGAGCACAAAAGGTCAACAACAACAATAATGTTAAACTGCCACTAGTGTCTTATGGCATGATCTCTCTTCATCCTTAAAGAGCACAAAAGGTCAACAACAACAATAATCTTAAACTGCCGCTAGTGTCTTATGGTATGATCTCTCTTCATCCTTAAAGAGCACAAAAGGTCAACAACAACAATAATGTTAAACTGTAACTAGTGTCTTATGGTATGATCTCTCTTCATCCTTAAGGAGCACAAAAGGTCAACAACAACAATAATGTTAAACTGCCACTAGTGTCTTATGGCATGATCTCTCTTCATCCTTAAAGAGCACAAAAGGTCAACAACAACAATAATGTTAAACTGCCACTAGTGTCTTTTGGCATGATCTCTCTTCATCCTTAAAGAGCACAAAAGGTCAACAACAACAATAATGTTAAACTGCCACTAGTGTCTTATGGCATGATCTCTCTTCATCCTTAAAGAGCACAAAAGGTCAACAACAACAATAATGTTAAACTGCCACTAGTGTCTTATGGTATGATCTCTCTTCATCCTTAAGGAGCACAAAAGGTCAACAACAACAATAATGTTAAACTGCTGCTAGTGTCTTATGGTATGATCTCTCTTCATCCTTAAAGAGCACAAAAGGTCAACAACAACAATAATGTTAAACTGCCGCTAGTGTCTTATGGTATGATCTCTCTTCATCCTTAAGGAGCACAAAAGGTCAACAACAACAACAATAATCTTAAACTGCCGCTAGTGTCTTATGGTATGATCTCTCTTCATCCTTAAAGAGCACAAAAGGTCAACAACAACAATAATGTTAAACTGCCACTAGTGTCTTATGGTATGATCTCTCTTCATCCTTAAAGAGCACAAAAGGTCAACAACAACAATAATGTTAAACTGCCGCTAGTGTCTTATGGTATGATCTCTCTTCATCCTTAAGGAGCACAAAAGGTCAACAACAACAATAATCTTAAACTGTCACTAGTGTCTTATGGTATGATCTCTCTTCATCCTTAAAGAGCACAAAAGGTTAACAACAACAATAATGTTAAACTGCCACTAGTGTCTTATGGTATGATCTCTCTTCATCCTTAAATGTTAAACTGCTGCTAGTGTCTTATGGTATGATCTCTCTTCATCCTTAAATGTTAAACTGCCGCTAGTGTCTTATGGTATGATCTCTCTTCATCCTTAAAGAGCACAAAAGGTTAACAACAACAATAATGTTAAACTGCCACTAGTGTCTTATGGTATGATCTCTCTTCATCCTTAAATGTTAAACTGCCACTAGTGTCTTATGGCATGATCTCTCTTCATCCTTAAGGAGCACAAAAGGTCAACAGCAACATTAATGTTAAACTGCTGCTAGTGTCTTATGGCATGATCTCTCTTCATCCTTAAGGAGCACAAAAGGTCAACAACAACATTAATGTTAAACTGCTGCTAGTGTCTTATGGCATGACCTCTCTTCATCCTTAAGGACCACAAAAGGTCAACAACAACAATAATGTTAAACTGCCACTAGTGTCTTATGGCATGATCTCTCTTCATCCTTAAGGAGCACAAAAGGTCAACAACAACAATAATGTTAAACTGCCGCTAGTATCTTATGGTATGATCTCTCTTCATCCTTAAGGACCACAAAAGGTCAACAACAACAATAATGTTAAACTGCTGCTAGTGTCTTATGGCATGATCTCTCTTCATCCTTAAGGAGCACAAAAGGTCAACAACAACAATAATGTTAAACTGCCGCTAGTGTCTTATGGCATGATCTCTCTTCATCCTTAAGGACCACAAAAGGTCAACAACAACATTAATGTTAAACTGCCGCTAGTGTCTTATGGCATGATCTCTCTTCATCCTTAAGGAGCACAAAAGGTCAACAACAACAATATTAATGTTAAACTGCCACTAGTGTCTTATGACATGATCTCTCTTCATCCTTAAAGAGCACAAAAGGTCAACAACAACAATAATGTTAAACTGCCGCTAGTGTCTTATGGCATGATCTCTCTTCATCCTTAAGGAGCACAAAAGGTCAACAACAACAATAATGTTAAACTGCCGCTAGTGTCTTATGGTATGATCTCTCTTCATCCTTAAAGAGCACAAAAGGTCAACAACAACAATAATGTTAAACTGCCACTAGTGTCTTATGGCATGATCTCTCTTCATCCTTAAGGAGCACAAAAGGTCAACAACAACAATAATGTTAAACTGCCGCTAGTGTCTTATGGCATGATCTCTCTTCATCCTTAAGGAGCACAAAAGGTCAACAACAACAATAATGTTAAACTGTCGCTAGTGTCTTATGGTATGATCTCTCTTCATCCTTAAGGAGCACAAAAGGTCAACAACAACAATAATCTTAAACTGCCGCTAGTGTCTTATGGTATGATCTCTCTTCATCCTTAAGGACCACAAAAGGTCAACAACAACAATAATGTTAAACTGCCGCTAGTGTCTTATGGCATGATCTCTCTTCATCCTTAAGGAGCACAAAAGGTCAACAACAACAATAATGTTAAACTGCTGCTAGTGTCTTATGGTATGATCTCTCTTCATCCTTAAAGAGCACAAAAGGTCAACAACAACAATAATCTTAAACTGCCACTAGTGTCTTATGGTATGATCTCTCTTCATCCTTAAGGAGCACAAAAGGTCAACAACAACAATAATCTTAAACTGCCGCTAGTGTCTTATGGTATGATCTCTCTTCATCCTTAAGGACCACAAAAGGTCAACAACAACAATAATGTTAAACTGCCGCTAGTGTCTTATGGTATGATCTCTCTTCATCCTTAAGGAGCACAAAAGGTCAACAACAACATTAATGTTAAACTGCCGCTAGTGTCTTATGGTATGATCTCTCTTCATCCTTAAGGAGCACAAAAGGTCAACAACAACATTAATGTTAAACTGTCGCTAGTGTCTTATGGCATGATCTCTCTTCATCCTTAAGGACCACAAAAGGTCAACAACAACAATAATGTTAAACTGCCGCTAGTGTCTTATGGTATGATCTCTCTTCATCCTTAAGGAGCACAAAAGGTCAACAACAACAATAATCTTAAACTGCCGCTAGTGTCTTATGGTATGATCTCTCTTCATCCTTAAGGACCACAAAAGGTCAACAACAACAATAATCTTAAACTGCCGCTAGTGTCTTATGGTATGATCTCTCTTCATCCTTAAGGAGCACAAAAGGTCAACAACAACAATAATCTCAAACTGCCGCTAGTGTCTTATGGTATGATCTCTCTTCATCCTTAAGGACCACAAAAGGTCAACAACAACAATAATCTTAAACTGCCGCTAGTGTCTTATGGCATGATCTCTCTTCATCCTTAAGGACCACAAAAGGTCAACAACAACAATAATCTTAAACTGCCGCTAGTGTCTTATGGTATGATCTCTCTTCATCCTTAAGGAGCACAAAAGGTCAACAACAACAATAATCTTAAACTGCCGCTAGTGTCTTATGGTATGATCTCTCTTCATCCTTAAGGACCACAAAAGGTCAACAACAACAATAATGTTAAACTGCCACTAGTGTCTTATGGCATGATCTCTCTTCATCCTTAAGGAGCACAAAAGGTCAACAACAACAATAATGTTAAACTGCCGCTAGTATCTTATGGTATGATCTCTCTTCATCCTTAAGGACCACAAAAGGTCAACAACAACATTAATGTTAAACTGCTGCTAGTGTCTTATGGCATGATCTCTCTTCATCCTTGAAGAGCACAAAAGGTCAACAACAACAATAATGTTAAACTGCCGCTAGTGTCTTATGGCATGATCTCTCTTCATCCTTAAGGACCACAAAAGGTCAACAACAACATTAATGTTAAACTGCCGCTAGTGTCTTATGGCATGATCTCTCTTCATCCTTAAGGAGCACAAAAGGTCAACAACAACATTAATGTTAAACTGCCACTAGTGTCTTATGACATGATCTCTCTTCATCCTTAAAGAGCACAAAAGGTCAACAACAACAATAATGTTAAACTGCCGCTAGTGTCTTATGGCATGATCTCTCTTCATCCTTAAGGAGCACAAAAGGTCAACAACAACAATAATGTTAAACTGCCGCTAGTGTCTTATGGTATGATCTCTCTTCATCCTTAAAGAGCACAAAAGGTCAACAACAACAATAATGTTAAACTGCCACTAGTGTCTTATGGCATGATCTCTCTTCATCCTTAAGGAGCACAAAAGGTCAACAACAACAATAATGTTAAACTGCCGCTAGTGTCTTATGGTATGATCTCTCTTCATCCTTAAGGAGCACAAAAGGTCAACAACAACAATAATGTTAAACTGTCGCTAGTGTCTTATGGTATGATCTCTCTTCATCCTTAAGGAGCACAAAAGGTCAACAACAACAATAATCTTAAACTGCCGCTAGTGTCTTATGGTATGATCTCTCTTCATCCTTAAGGACCACAAAAGGTCAACAACAACAATAATGTTAAACTGCCGCTAGTGTCTTATGGCATGATCTCTCTTCATCCTTAAGGAGCACAAAAGGTCAACAACAACAATAATGTTAAACTGCTGCTAGTGTCTTATGGTATGATCTCTCTTCATCCTTAAAGAGCACAAAAGGTCAACAACAACAATAATCTTAAACTGCCACTAGTGTCTTATGGTATGATCTCTCTTCATCCTTAAGGAGCACAAAAGGTCAACAACAACAATAATCTTAAACTGCCGCTAGTGTCTTATGGTATGATCTCTCTTCATCCTTAAGGAGCACAAAAGGTCAACAACAACAATAATGTTAAACTGCCGCTAGTGTCTTATGGTATGATCTCTCTTCATCCTTAAGGAGCACAAAAGGTCAACAACAACAATAATGTTAAACTGCCGCTAGTGTCTTATGGTATGATCTCTCTTCATCCTTAAGGAGCACAAAAGGTCAACAACAACAATAATGTTAAACTGCTGCTAGTGTCTTATGGTATGATCTCTCTTCATCCTTAAGGAGCACAAAAGGTCAACAACAACAATAATGTTAAACTGCCGCTAGTGTCTTATGGTATGATCTCTCTTCATCCTTAAGGAGCACAAAAGGTCAACAACAACAATAATCTTAAACTGCCGCTAGTGTCTTATGGTATGATCTCTCTTCATCCTTAAGGACCACAAAAGGTCAACAACAACAATAATCTTAAACTGCCGCTAGTGTCTTATGGTATGATCTCTCTTCATCCTTAAGGAGCACAAAAGGTCAACAACAACAATAATCTTAAACTGCCGCTAGTGTCTTATGGTATGATCTCTCTTCATCCTTAAGGACCACAAAAGGTCAACAACAACAATAATCTTAAACTGCCGCTAGTGTCTTATGGCATGATCTCTCTTCATCCTTAAGGACCACAAAAGGTCAACAACAACAATAATCTTAAACTGCCGCTAGTGTCTTATGGTATGATCTCTCTTCATCCTTAAGGAGCACAAAAGGTCAACAACAACAATAATCTTAAACTGCCGCTAGTGTCTTATGGTATGATCTCTCTTCATCCTTAAGGACCACAAAAGGTCAACAACAACAATAATGTAAAACTGCCACTAGTGTCTTATGGCATGATCTCTCTTCATCCTTAAGGAGCACAAAAGGTTAACAACAACAATAATGTTAAACTGCCGCTAGTGTCTTATGGCATGATCTCTCTTCATCCTTAAGGAGCACAAAAGGTCAACAACAACAATAATGTTAAACTGCCGCTAGTGTCTTATGGCATGATCTCTCTTCATACTTAAGGAGCACAAAAGGTCAACAACAACAATAATGTTAAACTGCCGCTAGTGTCTTATGGCATGATCTCTCTTCATCCTTAAAGAGCACAAAAGGTCAACAACAACAATAATCTTAAACTGCCACTAGTGTCTTATGGTATGATCTCTCTTCATCCTTAAAGAGCACAAAAGGTCAACAACAACAATAATCTTAAACTGCCACTAGTGTCTTATGGTATGATCTCTCTTCATCCTTAAAGAGCACAAAAGGTCAACAACAACATTAATGTTAAACTGCCGCTAGTGTCTTATGGTATGATCTCTCTTCATCCTTAAGGAGCACAAAAGGTCAACAACAACAATGTTAGACAGTATGTTATAGGCCTACTGTCGTTTGTGTCTTATGGCATGATCTCTCATTTTTTACTGTTTATAGAATACATGAAAGTTTCTTCCTATAGCATGACTGTGAGTTTGTTAGTTTGTTTTTTTAATTGACGGAGAAAATTATCCTGTTCTACCACCGATGTGTTATAATTAGGATATATCGTGTCTATCATTTTAGATAATATTTTCAACTGCCATTGTTTGACTAGACTCTGCAGCTCCTTAGGTCTGTCTATTCTCAAATTTGTTCTATAGTTACGGTTTATTTACACGTCCATAAATATTCTATTATTGGGATCCTCTGGGACCTAAGACGTGTCAACAGTGAGGAATGCAGTCAGCAACCCATAGCTAGACTGCTTGTGTCAGTGAACCAGGTGAACCAGAGCTGACCAAGACCCTACTCCACCTCCAAGGGGTGGTCCTGGAAACAGGCTGCATCACAGCAGTCTGGCTGAGTGAGTAGGGATCAAAGAGGGAAGGCTAACCCGGTCCCAAAAATGCCATGCTGAAGTCAGATGTGTCGGCCGGGAGGCGCAAATATTGCAGCTTCGCTGTAAATGGACACAGCCAACCAACGTCTTTTTCAGGACGAACGAAGAAGAAGGATCCTCTGTTGTTCATGGCTTTTATATTTTAGCATTGTTATCTTGTGACATTCTGCACAGTATGTTGAAATGAAAAACAGTGGGACTTGTGTTTAATACAGCGTTAGAAAAGAATACCGAGATGCACGATTAAGGGGTAAGGATTTCTAAACCTTAATCCAAAAGCTAACGACATGGGTGATTTTTTGGACAGCACCGAAGAACACGTCCCATTGTAGGCCTTCTTCATTTCAACATGGATCTTCTTTCATAAAATAACCTGTTCCTGGTTGTTGTCTGAACAGTTTCTTATTGCTGGGAATTTTTAATTAACTGGATACTATTCCAGACTGCGTGTCCGGTCTTCTGTTATTATTCTTTAATTAGGCTAAGTGATTGGTGTTTAAGTTACGCTACGAGTATGAGTGAAAACTTCTTAAATGCACAAAATATTAGTAGTAACGAATAAGATATGAAACCTGCTATCAATGTTTTTAGCATTAATAATGTGCAGTAAATCTAAATAACCTGTTAGAAGACTTACTACAGAAACTGAACAACGGCTCATTCAGCAACACGGCAATATTTGCTCATTCATTGATCCGGCAGAACTCTCTTATTTGTGAGAATTACAATCACCAGAAAAGGGTAAAGGTCATCATGCGGTACACAAAAACAAAACACCCCAAATGCAATATATTATCAGTATCAAGAACCATGCCTTGAGGCGTAGGAGATCATGCCTCTCCACAACTTCCTGTCCCCAGTACGCTAAAGACTATGTTAGAGATCTCTTGTTTAAAGTTACTTTCCTCTGGGACGACCGTTATTTGTTGTTAGGGTTAATTCCATCCATCCATCGTATTCCACGTCTTACCGCAGTTCCCCTCCACTTCCTCGATTATATATATATTTTTTTTGACTGCACCGTGTCTCTGTTATCTCGTATCTCTATCTACCTATCCTGCTTATCTCCCTGATCCTATCCTATCGCCTTTTCTCATTTTATGTGTCCTATCTAGCCTTCACTTTCTTTCCTTTCCTGACGAAGGCCTTGTGGCCGTAACGTAGACTATTTTCTTTGTCTTTTGTCCTCGTAAGACGAATCACCTTTTTTCGATTTTTTTTTTCAAACCCATCCATTAGGGTTAATTAGTAGAGTTAGGGTTTGTGGGTAGGGTTAGGGTTTGGGGGTAGGGTCTAAACAAGAGATCTCTAAAATAGTCTTTTACCGGCGAGGTATTTACTTTCAACCTAGACTAAAGTCCGTTGGTTATATCCGAGCGCAATTAGCCAGTCAAAAATAAGTGAACTCTGTTAACTGAAGCGCTTTGTTGATGAAATATAAGCCTGGAAAAGGGCTAATAGCATTCATCAGTGTTGTTATTTCCGCGTGTTTTAGATCCTCACACATAGGTATCTAAAGATGCACTTTTGAGTGTATCTAAGTTAATTGAATGTTTGATTATTTGCGCACCTCTGTGCACGATGTTTGGATGTAATGACGCGGTTTGTTGCGTGATTTGTTGCCAAAGAGCTATGATGCCACCATGTAATGTTATGATGTAAGTATATAAGCATTACCTCGTCATCTACACAAGCACACACGTTTCAGAAGGGACTCAGTAAAAGCATGTTCAATTCGTAGCCATGTTTATTTACAGAATATCGTACATGTCAAGATTCGCATTATATTACAATGTGTGGTTCGTACTTTAATGTATTCATATTACAGAGCAGATCCCAAAAAAGCCCTTTGGTAAGGACAGACGTCTTAGACGAATATTGTTATGTGTCTTCGCCCCAAGTCGTGGGAAGACACAATGAATTATGTGGTATCTCCCGGTGTGGGGAGCATATATATTATCCATATCTGGCTCGTTCAGGTATCGTGATAGATACTCTATTTATCCTTTGCAAGATTTGGCAGAGCTTCGGCACGTCTTGCTATGGCGTGTCGCTAGTGCGTCCAAATTCCTGCTGGCCATTATAACGGATCGTAACGCATTATCTTTATGGAAGATATCCAACATATTATACAAGCCTTGTAATGAAAACTAAAATATATGGACATATTACCGCAGAGCTTCCGTCGTCCTTGAGATGGTGACGGCTAGTGAGATCGGTCAAGTTCATATTGATGACATGTATTAACTACGTGTTCGTTTCTGCCATGAAAGCATTTGATGATACTGTACCTGCCTATGATGTCCACGTTCTCAATAAATAGTCTCGTCTTTGATGTCCAAGAATGGGTCCAGTGTACATTGTCGTAGATTTGTGATTGGGGAATTAAGACTTGGGTTGGTCCCTTCTGAATAGAAATAGTACAGGTGATAGCTCAGTGGGAGATAATAATAGAAATAAATTTTCACGCGTGAGATGGTGGAAACTAGATAATTATGTCCCTGAGACTCGAGGAGAACCTCTCGCTCAGCCTATCTCTACAACAGAAAGTATTTGTCAGACAGATTACTCAGTTATATAGATGTAGTATATCACCCACTCACAGACACACACGCACATAAGTGACGACAGTTTGACGTACGAACGTGAAAACTATAACAATGGAATAGGAATATTTTTGGACGAGCTGACCGACACACTTGAATAAGTTTATGTAAATTTTATTTATCATAAAGAATTTCACACCACAGTAAATAAATTTAGACTATCAAATTAATACACAATTAAACATAGGTTAAGGAATCAATAACAGAGTTGACCCATAGGTGTAATCCTTTCCCCCTCTGTTGAACCAAGATCCCTTATAAGAGAAGTTATTCGCCCCAAAGAGTCACAGATTTATACACAATGGTCTAGGAATTCTCTCTACCGTAAATAACAGAGATTTTTCCTGTAATCTACTCTGAAATAGATAGCATATGTAATTTTTAAGAAGAAAAACAATCAATGGATATATGGATTATAGAATCAAAAAAATTATATCATCCCTGCATCTTCTCGCTCTGACACACTTGTTATCACAAAGACAGGCTTTCTTACCTAATCGGCACTTTCACCACATCTGGAACAATTGTTTAAGAAACATATAGCCCATTCAATGTTGTGTTTTGGCGAAACAAGCCCCAGCTTCTCCAATGCTTACTTACTTACTTAGCCATTCCCCTTCTACCGTGAGGTGTAGAGGTTTGGAAGAGAGAGCGCCAGACTATCCTATCGGCTGTTTTCCTCCTGGCCTGGTTCCATTCTAGTCCTCGGTCCTTCAAAGATTGTCTAATGTTGTCCTCCCAGCGGACTCTGGGTCGTCCTCGGGGTCTGGATCCTTGGCTCTTTGTTTCCCATGCTTGTCGTGGTATCCGATCTTCTCCCATTCTGCAGACATGGCCAAACCACCTTAATTGTGACTGTTCTACTTGGGTCTGCAGGGGGTAGGATTTAAGGCCTTGACGTATCGTCTCCAATGCTAATAAATTCAAATCTTGGGAAACGCTCGCTTCACTATGGTACGTAGGATGCTGATAAATGTCATTTTAATTTTTGTCCAGGTAGTAAAATAATTAAGATGTCTAATGTTCACAAGGGTACAGTAGCTTGAAATAATCAATCATTACCTCGAGTTGCAGGTAAATAACTCTGTTTAGGATTTATCTTCTTCTCTACACAGTGGTTGTTATACAAGTAATGTCACAGGTTTGATTATGTTAAATGTTTGATTTAGTCGCCACCACGGGCCGACTGTAAACTTTGATTATTGGAAAAGAGTTCTGGAATTCAATGCCAGTTACAATATAAATTTCAGAAAAATAATTCTTTTCGTCTAGTTATTCTCTGCTATACATAAACAGACACCGCTGGTAGGTTTTGGGCTTGACCCAGATACTGTATAAGGAAGAGAAAAAACATAAATACTCAACCCTAATAGTATACACAATCCTACGCGTAAATAGAATATGTTCACTTCGGTCATTTAACTTAAGTTATAAACCGCAAACTTAGAGCTTGTCTTATCGTTTAAAACTCCCGTAAAATAAATTCTAGTCATTAAAAAGAAATCAATCAACATGAATTAGAAATAAATACTTATTTCGTCAACACGCATGATGTATCAGTGCATTTATTTAGATGGTTAAATTATTCTCTGACTGGTTACTAGCAGTGAATAAATTTTATATTAAAGTTTAGCTAGAAATATTATTATTTATTCTGCTATCCACTGTAACACAGTAAACTTAGAGAATTATAATGACGATTAAACTAGTAAATCACTCTGCACAAAATCTAGTGAAGATATAATTCGCACTAACAATTCTATCACTCGACAATACTAGTCATATATATATATATATATATATTTTACCTTCACACAAACTTCTAAGATTTTCTCCACGAGAAACTAAGACTCTACTATTACAGTGATTCTAGAACTCGCGTTAGCTGTCTCTCTAAAGCTGTGGCAGTACTGAATGAATTTGAGTTTAAAATTCTAGAGTATAAATATCTGAAACTGACAAAGAATCAAAGAGAAAGTTGTAACTAGCAGACTCTTGCCAAATGTTGGCACCTTTGGAAAATCTACATAAATTCTATCTCATTCTGCGAATCAAACAACTTTTATCGCACCAATGCCGAAGCCAGGTCTATATTAAGATCTAGATGAAATAGAATCAACATATATTATCGCCTTATTCTCGCCATCTGCAGAAGTGGTCGTAAATGAATTATAGCGAGAGTCTTTGATATGGCGGTTCGCATCTTGTAAATTAACTTACAACGAACGAATCCAGGCAAAGGTACTAGACAAATTGTCTCCCCTTTCCATCACTGACTGATCTCATTACGGCGATTTTTATGATCGCTGCCGAGATAATTACAGGTGAGCGGGACCAGGTCTGCTCGTAAACCTGCGTCAAAGAGAATGCAATTAAATGCTAACAGCCATAAACTGCTTGCTAAATTATAAGAAAGACAGAGGTTTGAATATGGGAGGGTTAAATTCCTACAGGCGTAGGTGACAGAGAAGGTAGAAAAAAAAAATGAAGATAAAGAAAAAGATATATGAAATCACATAATCTTAATCTACTACATACATTGATTACCAGTTGGTCAGCTTTATGACCCAGCCGTTGCTGTTGCGTTGACATTGTCCTCATTATCATTAACGAACTAACGACCCACTAACATTCGCTTTATTATAAACACGTCGGCCACTAATAGTAAGCCCGACAACACCATTGTCAGCAGTGCCAGTCAACACACCACCACACACACAGCCAGTAACAACTGCAGTAACAACTGGGCAGTAACAACTGGTGGCCAGTATGGGGAAAAGAAATTTTTTGCAAGATTCATGCATCCAGTTTCCAACTACGTCCAGTCTTAAAAAAATGCCACGAACAAGCGTTTTCTTCCAGTCTACTGGGTAACGGTCGACCCTGATGACCTCTAGTGATCCAGACACGTACCTACAGTGAGGGTCAACGTTGGACTGCTGCACGTTTTTTTCCCTTCGGCTCACCATGCAACACATGATTCCTATCGTAGTCGTTTTCACGAGGAACGGGATTTTTTACAGATAAGTGGTTTTTTTTTTGTATGTGCACCTTACCACTGTTGCATGTTTTTTGTCGAGCCTTTCTTCATTTTGTCCACTCATAATCTAAATGTTCTATGTTCCATGTGCCATGCGGGTTGGTTGGGAGGAGACTTGCGTTGGGGTACATCCCAGTTTCAAACCAGGGCCCACGAAGCGTTCTATAGGGACTTTTGCAGATTTCCCGCAGTGGAAATTCCAGCATATATTTGCTGAAGGATTTTCAGTCCACTGCGTCTGGTTGTCTGTGACACCTAATTGTTTAAACGTGATGTGCTGTTTTTATTGTTGTTATTGTAATATTTTTTTCTCTGTGCCTTTAGTTTCATGATTGATTTGTTTGTAACTGTCATTCTCCATCTTACTATCTTTGATTTCTATACAAATTTTATGTTTATACCCTGTGCTGTTACTTGTCTCTCTTCTTCTTTCGCACTATCATTGCAAGTTTTGCAATATTTTTTTCTTTATTTCTGCTTAATTACTTATTTGATTCTGCGAACGTTGTCATTTGTTCTTGGGTATCTCGTCATTGTATCAGTTGTTCTCCGTACAACATTTGTTCACCAACTTCGGCCACTCCTTTTAAAAACACTTCAGGAAGCTTTTAACAAAGAAGAACTCCCCACTAGTTTAAATCAGTCCTACATGACTGTAATACACAAAGTAAACACAGACAAGAAATACATGCAAAATTACAGACCAATTTCTCTCCTTAATACAGATTATAAAATACTTACCAAAGCCCTAACATTAAAATTACAATCTTTTATGCACAAACTCATACACCAGGATCAACAATGTGGAGTCAAAAATAGAAACATAAACAAACATACACATTTCATTCGGGACATCATTCAATACACGCATGACAATAGCACATCTGCAGCAATAATGTCCATAGATCAGGAAAAAGCTTTCGACAGGGTTTCCCATTCCTTTTTACACAAAATTCTACAAGAAAATAATTTCGGTCTATATTTCAGAACCTGGATAAAGATCATATACAAAACACCGGAAAGCAAATTGCTGATAAATCACACAATAACTGAAAAAAATCCCTCTCACTCGATCTCACAAGGTTGTCCAATGTCTCCTTTACTAAATGTATTAGTTTTAGAACCCTTATTAGAAAGTACAGTATCCGGAAAAAATACAAGTATTGAAGGCGTCTTTGTATCAGGTGTAGGTGAAAAGAAATTAATAGCATATGCAGATGACACAGTCTTTTTCCCCCCAAACATTTCATCAATAAAAAATATCCTAGTTCCTTTGATAAATTTAGCAGAACTAGTGGTTCAAAAATCAACATCAAAAAATCACAAATAATGGGCAAAGGACAGTAGGCAAATAAAACAGATTTCCCTCTACAGCTAGCGCAAACTAATAACATGAAAATATACGGAGTAAATTTCATGTCTATACCATATAAAACAAACAAAGAAATGTGTAAAAATACAGGGTGTTCCACGAAAAAGCGGCCCCATTCACAAAGTGAAAGTAGCCATATTTTTCAGCATTTTTCAATGTTTACAAATATATCGGTTATAAAAGGTTCTAAGTAGTACTTCTTCTTCTTCTTCTTTGATCCTTAGCCACCGACCGTCAAAGCAGTCAGTGGCCATCACGCCTAGTGGCGTCTTGTAGGGCAACAACAAATTGATTCCACTTTGCTCGGTCGGTGGCCATCCTTCGTACAGTGCCCCAACTCTGGTTCATTCTTTGCATCTCAGCCTCCACAGTCCTCCGCCAGGTTGTTTTTGGACGGCCTCTCTTTGCCGCAGCCGAAAGTAGTACTAGATTGACCTAAACTATTTTCCGTGATTGGACCGTGAGTATTTGAAAACCATCGTGTGTGTATAAATAAACTATCTATCCTTATGCCGTTTTCACTGCAAAAAAGGATAGCTATTGTTGAGAATTATATCCGTACGGGATCATTGAAAAAAACATCTGAAATTTTTGCATCAAAGTTTTCTGGTTCTAAAATTCCTGCAAAGAGTAACATACAGAAGTTGATCTCAAAATGGCATACAACAGGGTCGGTCGTTAATGCCAACAAATGTATAGTGCCAACTGTTAGGACGTCACATTTCTACAACGCTAGGACTACTTGGCCATTCACACTACTTCCGACACAATGCGTCAGCATTCCATGACGGCACGGGCCGCTTTTTCGTGGAACACCCTGTATAATCTTAAAAACTGAAAATAAATTAGAACGCTACAAATGTATATACTGAAGCACATTAAAAACGCACCACTATTATATATACTGATGCCGAGAAGCTGGAAAAAAAAGTGTGGGAGTGAGGTAGAGAGCGAATGGCTGCTGGAATGGAAAGTGCATGATTCAACACACGGGTTTGTGTACAGACTACATGAAAACAATGAAAGTTATACGTGCAAAACCATTCCCAACAGCTATGACCCTGAAAATGTGTACGCGTTGTGGCAGTGTACTCGGTATAAAAAAGGCCGTTGAGACAAAACAACCAGTACATGTGCTTGAAATGCCACGACTATCTAAAAACGACCGCCAACGAGCCATTGGTATGTTTGTAGTGAAATTGACAGAGATACAACGGTAAAATACTCAAAAGATAACATTTAAGGATAAAAACATAATGCGTAGGCTGCTGATGTACATGATCGCCTAGACCGCGGGTCATCACCCTCCATAAAATTGACTTGCTAGACAGGAGGGGAACGGAGGATCAAAAAGGAAAAAATATGACTGGAAAGATTGCGTAGAAAGGCTAAGGAGACGCAATTGGGGGGGATGGCGGAAAGTAAAAAATTCACGTCCCCCAAATTGACACGAGGTACGGAATGGACGCTTTTACGATACCAAGCTTTTGATTTGAATTCAGCGGCTAAAACGCAGATGTTAGGAATATTACAAAAATTTAAAAAGTAATTTTTCTTAATATTAATGTTAGGAATATAAAAATTAGCTGGCCAGATGGCCTATTCTGAGCAATGAAATAATATGATCTTAAATTTACAAACGGATAGATAATATTGAAATTAATGACAAAAGACAGTGTAGTTTACATCAGCCACAGACTGGAGGAGAGGGTTTTTGAGCGGTAGCTGTGTCTAAATATAACTTTTTACGACAAAATTTTAAGGGGAGAGAAAGGTTGCTTCAAAAATCAAGCACATTTTTTTTAGAAACACAAGTAGAGACGGACAGACTAACAGATAACCATCCATACTTGACTGAAGCATGACTGAAATGACTTTAGTGTGGAAATTTGAAATTTAAAGTACAACTAGGCAGTGATTGGCCACAGACAAGCATATCATTAGCGCACAGAGCGCATTTGGGGTCATTCTTCAATAATTGTTCAGTGTTAGACACAGATTTTAAAGTGTGGTGTTTTCCCATTTGAAAGACAGTGAGATAAATTTAGGGACGCCATACTATAGCCAGCAGCTCAGCTGAGTTTTGCTAGCAATTCTGTGTTATGTATTCATAATCTGGTAAGATTGAAATTATTTCTTTATATATTTTGAATATTGTTTCATGTTCGAGTGATTTGATACTGCCATATCAAAATCTAGCATTACAAACAAGTAGGGATTTTGCTCTAGACCCCCCGCCCAAGTCAGGGTCTAGGGACCAACAAGGTACATAAACTACAGCAAGGATTATGCACGATAGATCAAACGTTGAAACAGATTACCTATCTTCTTTTAGGGCCGACAACTAATAATTATTTTTCAGAATCTATAGTCTGGGAGGATCTATCGGATGTAAACCCACCATGGTAACTGTGCTGTTTGGTCAGAGAGATCTGACCTGTCTGTATGATGTGGTTGTTGTGTCAGTGTGGTGTCCAGACGTGGGTATAGAATAGATTTTGACACATAGCCCATACTTTGATTGCAGAGCTGTGAGTTTTCTATCTACAACAAAGCAGAGTCTATTCGGTGGGTGACTTTACTCGAGTGTATCTGTGCAGTTCTTGTGACAGAGACCACCATTATTGCCCGCCAGCACGGAGAGGTGGGACCGCAAGTTTTCAGCACCAGAGCTACAAAAAGATGAGTGAGCCTCTGGTCTGCTGGACATTCACCAACTATTGGTAGTGACTAATATCCCCATAAAAATTCCCACCTTTTTCTGGACACTGAGTAGTCAATATAGACAGGTGTGATGAGGCCACCCCAACAGCACAAACAGTAACTATCCTCCCAAAGAGATGACTATTCGAACATTTTAATAAAACTAACTATTCTAGTACTTAAATATGTACACTTTTGGCATTTATTATGTAACATTCCATGCATAATTTTCATAAATTTTCAATCCTTCTTTTAAAACAAGTTCTGGTCAAAATAAAACTTGATCCAGAACAAATAAATGTAATATAATTATATCAAAAACTTTATACACGTGAGTTAGTTCAGTGTATTTTAACACTTGTTAATCTTATTAGTCTTGTTAAATATCTATGGGTATATTTATAACTATCACACCACAGTACACATCATAACCCTAGACACTTTACGTAGCTACATTCATTAAGAAAAAAAAAAAAAAGTAAGTGTGAGGTCGTAGTGGTAGCAAGAAAGGCCTTCTGACAATTCTCAAATACATTTTATCTCAGGAGCCTTCACAGCTGGCCTCATACAATTTACATGTAGTAAGAACACCATCATACAATACCATCAACACCACTACATAAATTGGGGTCTTGTCCAGGGATAATTAGCCCAACAGTAAAATTAGGATCTCCTGGTGGGAGAAATAAAAGTAGGGAAATAAATTGTAAAATTTCCTTTAAAATTAAAAGTGTCCCTGCAGATAAAAGTTGGTGAATCTTCACAGCCAGTAATAATTAATTAGTTAACTGGTTAGTTAGAATTAGTTAGACTATAGTCATATAGTAATTAGAAGTACTTAGTGTATTTACTGGTTAGAGATTTATCTTGTATATTATTATATTGTCCAAAAAGTATGGCCGAGCTAGCAAAGTTTAGATCAGCTGCTGTGCTCACTGCGAAGGAGATGGGGATGGATGGTCAAATTTTAATTCAATACGTAACAACTGAATGTGATAAATATATTGAAAGGGAAGATAGAAAGGTAGCTGAAGAGAAGAGGTTACAAATTGAGGCTGATAGAGAAATTAAGAGGCTGCAGATTGAGGCAGAAGAAAAACGACAGCAAAGGGAGGCAGACGAAAAAAGGTTGACTGCCGAAAGGGAGGCAGAAGATAAAAAGGCCGAAAGGGAGGCAGAAGATAAAAAGGCCGAAAGGGAAGCAGAAGATAGAAGGTTGCAGAGGGAGCATGAATTACGACTAAGGGAGCTGGAATTACAAGGCCCGGCTCCTGAAAATGGTGCCAGCCCTTTTGCCTCAGATGCTACGCCCAGTATGGGAGCCTCAAACTCAGCTATGGGGTTTCATTTAGACCATTTTGTTGAGAAAGACGATGACATAGAAGGGTACCTAGGACGTTTTGAGTTATTAGCTACTACATATGGGTTAGAGAGAGAGAGGTGGAGCTTAAAGCTATCACAGGGATTGAGGGGTACTTCTTACGAAGTATTTGCCAAAATGAACAGGGAAGACCAAGACAATTATGACATGTTAAAGCAGGCTTTGTTATTAAGGTACGAAAAGAATGGTGAATTTTATCGTAAGAAATTCAGAAATGCCAAACTGTTGTCTGGGGAGACATACCACCAATTTTCTGCCAGAATAGAAACCTATTTGGAGAAATGGACGGCTCTGGGGAAGACCCAAGATCTTAAAGAAATGATCATGATTGAGCAATTGAGAGAGTCCATGGCTCCAGACATGAGAAAATTTCTCATGGAACAGGGTGCAGAGAAGTTGGGGGAAATTTTAAATGTTGCTGAGAGGTATCAGGCAGCCCAGGCAGAGGTAAGTGGTGCTAAAAAGAAGCACATAGACAATTTTAAAGCTCCACAGCAATTTAATAAATTTGATAATAGAGAGCAGGGAAATAAGGGTAGGACAAACTTTGAGCGGCCAAGAAATGACTATCGCGACAGAAACTCACAGTTCAATGACCAAAAGTTCAATGAAAGAAAACCGTTGAACCAAGGAAAAAGATGGTGCAAATGGTGCAAGAAGGATAACCATAACACCGAATTTTGTAGAAGGAAACCTTCAAACATTGCTGCAATGAAGTCGGGGACGCAAAGATTAAAGGTTAATCCTAAGGGACAACAGGAACCTTATCACCCCCCAGTTTGTGAGGATGTTATTTGTAATGGGGTCACCATAAGGTGCCTTTATGATACAGGTTTGGATTATGATTCAGTTGTGAAGTCTAGCCTAGTGGACCCAAGTCAGTATACCACAGAAACAGTGGAAATACAAGGGGCGACTAAGGACATACCACTCATGACACTTCCCATCGCAAGGATAACGGTGAAAACTCGCTATGTGGAAGGAGAAATCAGAGCAGCAGTGATAGATGAACCAATCTACCCTCTAATCTTGGGGTGTAGATACGTCTTCTTGGGGAATCCCGAGAAACCTGTGATCATGGCGACAGTGCAGACCAGGTCACAGAAGAAGGAGGAAGAAGGTGAACCTATAAACGCTCATCCAGAGGAGATGAGGAAGGCGCAGGCTGAGGATAGGACACTCCAGCCAGGTTTTAAAAAATTACCCAAATGCCACACACCTCCGAGCAAGGGGGAATATTTCATGAAGAACAAACTCTTATACAGGAAGGCCGGAACTGGAACAAATGGTCACAACCAGCTGGTTCTTCCCATTGCATATAGAGAGAAAGTGATGGAACTCGGACATGCAATCCCCTTCAGTGGTCACATGGGGATCAGCGCCACAGGACAGCGTATAGCTTGTCATTACTTCTGGCCAGGGATAACGGAGGATATAAAAAGATATGTCAAATCCTGCCCAGAATGTCAAAGGGTAGCTCCAAAGCACTGGACTGCCCCTGCAACTCTAGGGGAAATGCCCATAGTGGGAACACCTTTTGAGAGGGTTGCAGTGGATATTGTAGGACCTCTCACTCGGACCAAGAGGAGGAACAGTTACATCCTTACTCTGGTGGACACTTGTTCTATGTGGGGAGAGGCGGTAGCCCTGCCATCAATTGATTCAAAACATGTAGCAGAGGCACTACTTACAATATTTACCCGATTAGGATTCCCGCATCAAATCTTGACGGATAATGGTTCTCAGTTCAAGGGGAAACTAACGGAAGAAGTTTTTAAGCTATTTCAAGCCAGGCACTTTCATTGTAGTCCGTACCATCCACAAGGGAACGGCCAGGTAGAGAGGTTCAATGGGACTCTCATTTCTATCCTGAGAAAGCTGGCACACGAAAAACCGGATCTGTGGGATCAATTCCTGCCCGCCGCATTGTTTGCGTACCGGGAGGTACCACATAGTTCAACCGGGATGGCTCCCGCAACTCTGCTATTTGGGAGGCCAATAAAAGGGCCTTTAGAAGCTCTATTAAGGACCTGGACAGATGAGAAGGCGGAAGAGACTGTTACCTCATCGTATCAATACGTGAACGAACTGACCACTCGTTTGAAAGCTGGATGGAAACTGGCAAATGATAATTTGAAACAGGCCAGGAAGAAACATGCAGCATATTTTAATAGGAAGGCAAAGGACAGGGAACTGGCAGTCGGAGAGAAGGTGCTGCTTTTACTACCCGGAAGCCAGAATAAATTACAAATTGGTTGGCAAGGTCCATATACGGTTCTAGAGAAGGTGTCTAGAACAAACTATAAAATTGACAAAAAGGGGAAGGAAAAAGTTTATCATGTAAACCTGTTAAAGAAGTATCTGGACAGACCACTCCAGGAAAGCACCCCCTTATTGACCCTGGCTATTGCAACCCAGATGCAAAAAGAACCACTCACCTCACATGAATACCCATTACATCCTTGTGAAACAGCAGCACAGGTAAAAGTCAGTAAGCACCTGACTAAAAACCAGAGGGAGAGAGTTCAACAGGTTCTGGAGGAACATACAGATGTATTAACAGATAAACCAGGCCATACAAATTTGCTACAGTATGACATGAAACTGGTAGACACAAACCCAATCTGTATGAGAGCCTATTCTATTCCGTTCGCGAAGGAGAAGGCATTAAAGGAAGAAATAGATTTGCTGAAGGAGGGGATTATTTCGCACAGTGAATCATCTTTTAGTTCTAGTGTCGTTTTGTTGAGGAAACCGTCTGGGGAACACAGACTGTGCATAGATTACAGGAAACTGAATGCTGTCACAGAAGGACAAGTGGATCCATTACCAGACACAAAACAGTTATTTGCCAGACTGAACAAGGCAAAATACTTTTCAAAGGTGGATCTTAGTAAAGGCTATTACCAGATCCCAGTGAAGCCTGAAGTGAGACCTTATTTGGCTTTTAGCACTTCGGATGGACATTATGAATTCAATATGCTACCATTCGGACTGAAAAATGCTCCGAGTGTGTTTTCAAGGATGATGCGAAAATTGTTGGACCCCCTGAATAACCCATGTATCACAAATTTCATGGATGATATTCTCGTCGCCACAGAGACATTTGAAGAACACATTGAAGCTCTGGAGATGTTGTTTGATAGACTTCGGGAGGCGAACTTAACTGCTAGGCCAACAAAATGTTGTATTGGATGCAAAGAGTTGGAATTCTTGGGACACACTGTATATCAGGGTAATATGACCCCTGATCCTAAGAACTTGGAAAAACTGCAGAGAGCACCTAGGCCGCAAACCAAAAAGGACGTGCGATCATTCGTGTCGTTATGCGGATTTTATCAGAAATACATCAAAAATTTTAACGCCATTTGTGCTCCTCTGACTGATCTGACTCGCAAGGGACTTCCAGATAAAATAATTTGGACTGCACAATGTGAATCAGCGTTCCAAGAGTTAAAGGAAAAACTCACTAGCAAGCCTATTCTCAAACTGCCTGATTTGACACAGGACTTTGTCTTAAGAACCGATGCAAGTAATGTAGGACTTGGAGGGGCTTTGTTGCAAAGATCAGCTGCACCTGATGGGGAACTTAAACCAGTCGCTTATGCAAGCCGCAAATTGAATAAGGCGGAACAAGGATACTCCACAAGCGAAAAAGAATGTTTAGCATTAATCTGGGCAATAAAGAAGTTTCAAATCTATCTGTATGGTAGGACTTTTGTGGTGGAGACGGATCATCAGCCTCTCGTGTTCTTGTCTCAGGCTAAGCATGAAAACGCAAGATTGCTGAGGTGGTCTTTATTGCTTCAACCGTATCAGTTCAGTATCCAATATATCCCAGGCAAATTGAATGTCGGTGCAGATTTCCTCAGTCGGCACCCCTGTGATCAAAATTAGAGTAGTGGCAGACGTGAGGAGTAATTTTACCTATGTGTATCGCTGGTTTTGGAACTTGCCATAGGCATGTTTTCAAGTGGGGAGATGTGTAGTGAAATTGACAGAGATACAACGGTAAAATACTCAAAAGATAACATTTAAGGATAAAAACATAATGCGTAGGCTGCTGATGTACATGATCGCCTAGACCGCGGGTCATCACCCTCCATAAAATTGACTTGCTAGACAGGAGGGGAACGGAGGATCAAAAAGGAAAAAATATGACTGGAAAGATTGCGTAGCAAGGCTAAGGAGACGCAATTGGGGGGGATGGCGGAAAGTAAAAAATTCACGTCCCCCAAATTGACACGAGGTACGGAATGGACGCTTTTACGATACCAAGCTTTTGATTTGAATTGAGCGGCAGAACGCAGATGTTAGGAAAATTACAAAAATTTAAAAAGTAATTTTTCTTAATATTAATGTTAGGAATATAAAAATTAGCTGGCCAGATGGCCTATTCTGAGCAATGAAATAATATGATCTTAAATTTACAAACGGATAGATAATATTGAAATTAATGACAAAAGACAGTGTAGTTTACATCAGCCACAGACTGCCTTGAATCTAACATATCGTTATTTGCACACAAAAACACGACCTTGGACACAGATGTTCAAAGTTACTTATTATGGAGGAGAGGGTTTTTGAGCGGTAGCTGTGTCTAAATATAACTTTTTACGACAAAATTTTAAGGGGAGAGAAAGGTTGCTTCAAAAATCAAGCACATTTTTTTTAGAAACACAAGTAGAGACGGACAGACTAACAGATAACCATCCATACTTGACTGAAGCATGACTGAAATGACTTTAGTGTAGAAATTTGAAATTTAAAGTACAACTAGGCAGTGATTGGCCACAGACAAGCATATCATTAGCGCTCAGAGCGCATTTGGGGTCATTCTTCAATAATTGTTCAGTGTTAGACACAGATTTTAAAGTGTGGTGTTTTCCCATTTGAAAGACAGTGAGATAAATTTAGGGACGCCATCCTATAGCCAGCAGCTCAGCTGAGTTTTGCTAGCACTTCTGTGTTAATTATTCATAATCTGGTAAGATTGAAATTATTTCTTTATATATTTTGAATATTGTTTCATGTTCGAGTGATTTGATACTGCCATATCAAAATCTAGCATTACAAACAAGTAGGGATTTTGCTCTAGACCCCCCGCCCAAGTCAGGGTCTAGGGACCAACAAGGTACATAAACTACAGCAAGGATTATGCACGATAGATCAAACGTTGAAACAGATTACCTATCTTCTTTTAGGGCCGACAACTAATAATTATTTTTCAGAATCTATAGTCTGGGAGGATCTATCGGATGTAAACCCACCATGGTAACTGTGCTGTTTGGTCAGAGAGATCTGACCTGTCTGTATGATGTGGTTGTTGTGTCAGTGTGGTGTCCAGACGTGGGTATAGAATAGATTTTGACACATAGCCCATACTTTGATTGCAGAGCTGTGAGTTTTCTATCTACAACAAAGCAGAGTCTATTCGGTGGGTGACTTTACTCGAGTGTATCTGTGCAGTTCTTGTGACAGAGACCACCATTATTGCCCGCCAGCACGGAGAGGTGGGACCGCAAGTTTTCAGCACCAGAGCTACAAAAAGATGAGTGAGCCTCTGGTCTGCTGGACATTCACCAACTATTGGTAGTGACTAATATCCCCATAAAAATTCCCACCTTTTTCTGGACACTGAGTAGTCAATATAGACAGGTGTGATGAGGCCACCCCAACAGCACAAACAGTAACTATCCTCCCAAAGAGATGACTATTCGAACTTTTTTAAATAAAACTAACTATTCTAGTACTTAAATATGTACACTTTTGGCATTTATTATGTAACATTCCATGCATAATTTTCATAAATTTTCAATCCTTCTTTTAAAACAAGTTCTGGTCAAAATAAAACTTGATCCAGAACAAATAAATGTAATATAATTATATCAAAAACTTTATACACGTGAGTTAGTTCAGTGTATTTTAACACTTGTTAATCTTATTAGTCTTGTTAAATATCTATGGGTATATTTATAACTATCACACCACAGTACACATCATAACCCTAGACACTTTACGTAGCTACATTCATTAAGAAAAAAAAAAAAAAAGTAAGTGTGAGGTCGTAGTGGTAGCAAGAAAGGCCTTCTGACAATTCTCAAATACATTTTATCTCAGGAGCCTTCACAGCTGGCCTCATACAATTTACATGTAGTAAGAACACCATCATACAATACCATCAACACCACTACATAAATTGGGGTCTTGTCCAGGGATAATTAGCCCAACAGTAAAATTAGGATCTCCTGGTGGGAGAAATAAAAGTAGGGAAATAAATTGTAAAATTTCCTTTAAAATTAAAAGTGTCCCTGCAGATAAAAGTTGGTGAATCTTCACAGCCAGTAATAATTAATTAGTTAACTGGTTAGTTAGAATTAGTTAGACTATAGTCATATAGTAATTAGAAGTACTTAGTGTATTTACTGGTTAGAGATTTATCTTGTATATTATTATATTGTCCAAAAAGTATGGCCGAGCTAGCAAAGTTTAGATCAGCTGCTGTGCTCACTGCGAAGGAGATGGGGATGGATGGTCAAATTTTAATTCAATACGTAACAACTGAATGTGATAAATATATTGAAAGGGAAGATAGAAAGGTAGCTGAAGAGAAGAGGTTACAAATTGAGGCTGATAGAGAAATTAAGAGGCTGCAGATTGAGGCAGAAGAAAAACGACAGCAAAGGGAGGCAGACGAAAAAAGGTTGACTGCCGAAAGGGAGGCAGAAGATAAAAAGGCCGAAAGGGAGGCAGAAGATAAAAAGGCCGAAAGGGAAGCAGAAGATAGAAGGTTGCAGAGGGAGCATGAATTACGACTAAGGGAGCTGGAATTACAAGGCCCGGCTCCTGAAAATGGTGCCAGCCCTTTTGCCTCAGATGCTACGCCCAGTATGGGAGCCTCAAACTCAGCTATGGGGTTTCATTTAGACCATTTTGTTGAGAAAGACGATGACATAGAAGGGTACCTAGGACGTTTTGAGTTATTAGCTACTACATATGGGTTAGAGAGAGAGAGGTGGAGCTTAAAGCTATCACAGGGATTGAGGGGTACTTCTTACGAAGTATTTGCCAAAATGAACAGGGAAGACCAAGACAATTATGACATGTTAAAGCAGGCTTTGTTATTAAGGTACGAAAAGAATGGTGAATTTTATCGTAAGAAATTCAGAAATGCCAAACTGTTGTCTGGGGAGACATACCACCAATTTTCTGCCAGAATAGAAACCTATTTGGAGAAATGGACGGCTCTGGGGAAGACCCAAGATCTTAAAGAAATGATCATGATTGAGCAATTGAGAGAGTCCATGGCTCCAGACATGAGAAAATTTCTCATGGAACAGGGTGCAGAGAAGTTGGGGGAAATTTTAAATGTTGCTGAGAGGTATCAGGCAGCCCAGGCAGAGGTAAGTGGTGCTAAAAAGAAGCACATAGACAATTTTAAAGCTCCACAGCAATTTAATAAATTTGATAATAGAGAGCAGGGAAATAAGGGTAGGACAAACTTTGAGCGGCCAAGAAATGACTATCGCGACAGAAACTCACAGTTCAATGACCAAAAGTTCAATGAAAGAAAACCGTTGAACCAAGGAAAAAGATGGTGCAAATGGTGCAAGAAGGATAACCATAACACCGAATTTTGTAGAAGGAAACCTTCAAACATTGCTGCAATGAAGTCGGGGACGCAAAGATTAAAGGTTAATCCTAAGGGACAACAGGAACCTTATCACCCCCCAGTTTGTGAGGATGTTATTTGTAATGGGGTCACCATAAGGTGCCTTTATGATACAGGTTTGGATTATGATTCAGTTGTGAAGTCTAGCCTAGTGGACCCAAGTCAGTATACCACAGAAACAGTGGAAATACAAGGGGCGACTAAGGACATACCACTCATGACACTTCCCATCGCAAGGATAACGGTGAAAACTCGCTATGTGGAAGGAGAAATCAGAGCAGCAGTGATAGATGAACCAATCTACCCTCTAATCTTGGGGTGTAGATACGTCTTCTTGGGGAATCCCGAGAAACCTGTGATCATGGCGACAGTGCAGACCAGGTCACAGAAGAAGGAGGAGGAAGGTGAACCTATAAACGCTCATCCAGAGGAGATGAGGAAGGCGCAGGCTGAGGATAGGACACTCCAGCCAGGTTTTAAAAAAATTACCCAAATGCCACACACCTCCGAGCAAGGGGGAATATTTCATGAAGAACAAACTCTTATACAGGAAGGCCGGAACTGGAACAAATGGTCACAACCAGCTGGTTCTTCCCATTGCATATAGAGAGAAAGTGATGGAACTCGGACATGCAATCCCCTTCAGTGGTCACATGGGGATCAGCGCCACAGGACAGCGTATAGCTTGTCATTACTTCTGGCCAGGGATAACGGAGGATATAAAAAGATATGTCAAATCCTGCCCAGAATGTCAAAGGGTAGCTCCAAAGCACTGGACTGCCCCTGCAACTCTAGGGGAAATGCCCATAGTGGGAACACCTTTTGAGAGGGTTGCAGTGGATATTGTAGGACCTCTCACTCGGACCAAGAGGAGGAACAGTTACATCCTTACTCTGGTGGACACTTGTTCTATGTGGGGAGAGGCGGTAGCCCTGCCATCAATTGATTCAAAACATGTAGCAGAGGCACTACTTACAATATTTACCCGATTAGGATTCCCGCATCAAATCTTGACGGATAATGGTTCTCAGTTCAAGGGGAAACTAACGGAAGAAGTTTTTAAGCTATTTCAAGCCAGGCACTTTCATTGTAGTCCGTACCATCCACAAGGGAACGGCCAGGTAGAGAGGTTCAATGGGACTCTCATTTCTATCCTGAGAAAGCTGGCACACGAAAAACCGGATCTGTGGGATCAATTCCTGCCCGCCGCATTGTTTGCGTACCGGGAGGTACCACATAGTTCAACCGGGATGGCTCCCGCAACTCTGCTATTTGGGAGGCCAATAAAAGGGCCTTTAGAAGCTCTATTAAGGACCTGGACAGATGAGAAGGCGGAAGAGACTGTTACCTCATCGTATCAATACGTGAACGAACTGACCACTCGTTTGAAAGCTGGATGGAAACTGGCAAATGATAATTTGAAACAGGCCAGGAAGAAACATGCAGCATATTTTAATAGGAAGGCAAAGGACAGGGAACTGGCAGTCGGAGAGAAGGTGCTGCTTTTACTACCCGGAAGCCAGAATAAATTACAAATTGGTTGGCAAGGTCCATATACGGTTCTAGAGAAGGTGTCTAGAACAAACTATAAAATTGACAAAAAGGGGAAGGAAAAAGTTTATCATGTAAACCTGTTAAAGAAGTATCTGGACAGACCACTCCAGGAAAGCACCCCCTTATTGACCCTGGCTATTGCAACCCAGATGCAAAAAGAACCACTCACCTCACATGAATACCCATTACATCCTTGTGAAACAGCAGCACAGGTAAAAGTCAGTAAGCACCTGACTAAAAACCAGAGGGAGAGAGTTCAACAGGTTCTGGAGGAACATACAGATGTATTAACAGATAAACCAGGCCATACAAATTTGCTACAGTATGACATGAAACTGGTAGACACAAACCCAATCTGTATGAGAGCCTATTCTATTCCGTTCGCGAAGGAGAAGGCATTAAAGGAAGAAATAGATTATTTGCTGAAGGAGGGGATTATTTCGCACAGTGAATCATCTTTTAGTTCTAGTGTCGTTTTGTTGAGGAAACCGTCTGGGGAACACAGACTGTGCATAGATTACAGGAAACTGAATGCTGTCACAGAAGGACAAGTGGATCCATTACCAGACACAAAACAGTTATTTGCCAGACTGAACAAGGCAAAATACTTTTCAAAGGTGGATCTTAGTAAAGGCTATTACCAGATCCCAGTGAAGCCTGAAGTGAGACCTTATTTGGCTTTTAGCACTTCGGATGGACATTATGAATTCAATATGCTACCATTCGGACTGAAAAATGCTCCGAGTGTGTTTTCAAGGATGATGCGAAAATTGTTGGACCCCCTGAATAACCCATGTATCACAAATTTCATGGATGATATTCTCGTCGCCACAGAGACATTTGAAGAACACATTGAAGCTCTGGAGATGTTGTTTGATAGACTTCGGGAGGCGAACTTAACTGCTAGGCCAACAAAATGTTGTATTGGATGCAAAGAGTTGGAATTCTTGGGACACACTGTATATCAGGGTAATATGACCCCTGATCCTAAGAACTTGGAAAAACTGCAGAGAGCACCTAGGCCGCAAACAAAAAAGGACGTGCGATCATTCGTGTCGTTATGCGGATTTTATCAGAAATACATCAAAAATTTTAACGCCATTTGTGCTCCTCTGACTGATCTGACTCGCAAGGGACTTCCAGATAAAATAATTTGGACTGCACAATGTGAATCAGCGTTCCAAGAGTTAAAGGAAAAACTCACTAGCAAGCCTATTCTCAAACTGCCTGATTTGACACAGGACTTTGTCTTAAGAACCGATGCAAGTAATGTAGGACTTGGAGGGGCTTTGTTGCAAAGATCAGCTGCACCTGATGGGGAACTTAAACCAGTCGCTTATGCAAGCCGCAAATTGAATAAGGCGGAACAAGGATACTCCACAAGCGAAAAAGAATGTTTAGCATTAATCTGGGCAATAAAGAAGTTTCAAATCTATCTGTATGGTAGGACTTTTGTGGTGGAGACGGATCATCAGCCTCTCGTGTTCTTGTCTCAGGCTAAGCATGAAAACGCAAGATTGCTGAGGTGGTCTTTATTGCTTCAACCGTATCAGTTCAGTATCCAATATATCCCAGGCAAATTGAATGTCGGTGCAGATTTCCTCAGTCGGCACCCCTGTGATCAAAATTAGAGTAGTGGCAGACGTGAGGAGTAATTTTACCTATGTGTATCGCTGGTTTTGGAACTTGCCATAGGCATGTTTTCAAGTGGGGAGATGTGTAGTGAAATTGACAGAGATACAACGGTAAAATACTCAAAAGATAACATTTAAGGATAAAAACATAATGCGTAGGCTGCTGATGTACATGATCGCCTAGACCGCGGGTCATCACCCTCCATAAAATTGACTTGCTAGACAGGAGGGGAACGGAGGATCAAAAAGGAAAAAATATGACTGGAAAGATTGCGTAGCAAGGCTAAGGAGACGCAATTGGGGGGGATGGCGGAAAGTAAAAAATTCACGTCCCCCAAATTGACACGAGGTACGGAATGGACGCTTTTACGATACCAAGCTTTTGATTTGAATTGAGCGGCATAACGCAGATGTTAGGAAAATTACAAAAATTTAAAAAGTAATTTTTCTTAATATTAATGTTAGGAATATAAAAATTAGCTGGCCAGATGGCCTATTCTGAGCAATGAAATAATATGATCTTAAATTTACAAACGGATAGATAATATTGAAATTAATGACAAAAGACAGTGTAGTTTACATCAGCCACAGACTGCCTTGAATCTAACATATCGTTATTTGCACACAAAAACACGACCTTGGACACAGATGTTCAAAGTTACTTATTATGGAGGAGAGGGTTTTTGAGCGGTAGCTGTGTCTAAATATAACTTTTTACGACAAAATTTTAAGGGGAGAGAAAGGTTGCTTCAAAATCAAGCACATTTTTTTTAGAAACACAAGTAGAGACGGACAGACTAACAGATAACCATCCATACTTGACTGAAGCATGACTGAAATGACTTTAGTGTGGAAATTTGAAATTTAAAGTACAACTAGGCAGTGATTGGCCACAGACAAGCATATCATTAGCGCACAGAGCGCATTTGGGGTCATTCTTCAATAATTGTTCAGTGTTAGACACAGATTTTAAAGTGTGGTGTTTTCCCATTTGAAAGACAGTGAGATAAATTTAGGGACGCCATACTATAGCCAGCAGCTCAGCTGAGTTTTGCTAGCAATTCTGTGTTATGTATTCATAATCTGGTAAGATTGAAATTATTTCTTTATATATTTTGAATATTGTTTCATGTTCGAGTGATTTGATACTGCCATATCAAAATCTAGCATTACAAACAAGTAGGGATTTTGCTCTAGACCCCCCGCCCAAGTCAGGGTCTAGGGACCAACAAGGTACATAAACTACAGCAAGGATTATGCACGATAGATCAAACGTTGAAACAGATTACCTATCTTCTTTTAGGGCCGACAACTAATAATTATTTTTCAGAATCTATAGTCTGGGAGGATCTATCGGATGTAAACCCACCATGGTAACTGTGCTGTTTGGTCAGAGAGATCTGACCTGTCTGTATGATGTGGTTGTTGTTGTGTCAGTGTGGTGTCCAGACGTGGGTATAGAATAGATTTTGACACATAGCCCATACTTTGATTGCAGAGCTGTGAGTTTTCTATCTACAACAAAGCAGAGTCTATTCGGTGGGTGACTTTACTCGAGTGTATCTGTGCAGTTCTTGTGACAGAGACCACCATTATTGCCCGCCAGCACGGAGAGGTGGGACCGCAAGTTTTCAGCACCAGAGCTACAAAAAGATGAGTGAGCCTCTGGTCTGCTGGACATTCACCAACTATTGGTAGTGACTAATATCCCCATAAAAATTCCCACCTTTTCTGGACACTGAGTAGTCAATATAGACAGGTGTGATGAGGCCACCCCAACAGCACAAACAGTAACTATCCTCCCAAAGAGATGACTATTCGAACATTTTAATAAAACTAACTATTCTAGTACTTAAATATGTACACTTTTGGCATTTATTATGTAACATTCCATGCATAATTTTCATAAATTTTCAATCCTTCTTTTAAAACAAGTTCTGGTCAAAATAAAACTTGATCCAGAACAAATAAATGTAATATAATTATATCAAAAACTTTATACACGTGAGTTAGTTCAGTGTATTTTAACACTTGTTAATCTTATTAGTCTTGTTAAATATCTATGGGTATATTTATAACTATCACACCACAGTACACATCATAACCCTAGACACTTTACGTAGCTACATTCATTAAGAAAAAAAAAAAAGTAAGTGTGAGGTCGTAGTGGTAGCAAGAAAGGCCTTCTGACAATTCTCAAATACATTTTATCTCAGGAGCCTTCACAGCTGGCCTCATACAATTTACATGTAGTAAGAACACCATCATACAATACCATCAACACCACTACAATGTTGGAGAACGGAATGAGCTAGCGAGCCATTGCCAGAAGGATGAATTGCCACCCCAGCACTATTGTACGTCTCAATGAACGTTACGGAACCACTAGCAGTGCCCGGGATAGACTTCGGAGTGGCCAACCACGAGTTACTACCCCTGCGCAAGATCGTCATATTGTGCTGAGTCACCTAAGGAATCGTTCTCTACCGGCAAGTCAAACAGCAAGAGCAACAGTGGGTAGACGTGGGCAAGTCTCTCGAATGACAGTCATACGACGACTCAGAGATACAGGCCTTACTGCAAGACGACCTTATGTTGGGCCAAACTTGACTCACAGAAATCGTCAGCAGCGCCAGCAATGGGCAGAGGAAAATGTCAGATGGACTAGACTGCAGTGGAATGCTGTCCTATTCACAGACGAGAGCAGATTCAACATATCCTTAGCTGATGGACGTATGCGGATTTGGCGACGGTGTCCAGAGCGCTTTGCAGATTGCTGTGTTCGTCAGCACAACCGATTTGGAGGTGGCAGTATTCACATTTGGGGAGGATTCAGTTTTCACCATCGCTTGCCTCTTCACGTCTTCCGTGGAAATGTTAATGCTGTGACATATCGAAATGAGGTTCTGGATGCATTGGTTGCTCCTGCGTTCACAAATTATCCAGACTTGCAGCTTCTCCAGCAGGATAACGCACGTGCGCACACCGCATTCATTACGCTGCAATATCTACAGCAGCAGAACACTGTGACGATTGATTGGCCTTCCTTATCACCAGACATGTCCCCTATAGAACATCTGTGGGACGAGCTTGGACGCAGAGTCTACAGGCAAGGTTCTCCAGCTAATCTGCAACAGCTCGAAGCTGCTCTTACACGTGAATGGGACTTGATTCCCCGGAATTTCCTTCAGAGACTTGTGCGTTTCATGCGGAGCCGCTGCAAAGCTTGTTTGCAAGCACACGGTGGACATACCAGATACTGAGGATAGTGTGAATGAATTTTTTTATTGGTTGCATTTTTGGTTTTCTCCCTTGCCTGCACAGAATGCAATGAATTTCATAACAATCAAATGTACAAATTAATGACCAGCATGGATTAATAGGAAAATGAATAAAGATTCAAAATATGTTCCTGGATTATACAGGTGGTGCGTTTTTAATGTGCTTCAGTATATAAAAATGCTACAATATTCCATAGAGGCATTCTTGTAAACACGTATGTTATCCCTAAGTTACTATACATATGTAATATTTTTAACCCTCCAAACGAATGCTAACTGTGATAAGAGGTTTTAGAGTGATAGATTTTAGGTTCCCTTTGGACAATTAGATGTGTCAGATGACACCAGAATAGTGCCAGATAAGAGACTGGTCTTATGAGCAATACCCCCTTCTCTGAACAGAGTAAGGGTGTATGGACAGTCAAGGTGAGGTCAGACTATGCAAGTTCCCAGAGTAAAGAATGATGATGTTGTAAGTCTCTGGGTCCCTAACTGTCACCTCTATAGATCTCACCTGACTAAAGAATCTGTGAAGGTGTGTATGGCAAGTGTCTAGGGTAATGCAATTATTATGATGTATGACAAATGGTAAAACAGAACTTTAACTTACTAAAAGTAATGAAGTAAGACTGGTTGTACAATCAGATTATATATATATATATATATATATATATATATATATATATATATATATATATATATATATATATATATATATATATATATATATATATATATATATACTTAGGATCAATCATTAACAGCTCTGGCGACTGTGCAGTAGAAATTAAAAGAAGACTTGCAATTGCTTCACATAAGCTAATACAGATGAAAAACCTATGGCAAGGCACAAGCAAAGAAACAAAGTTACAACTGATCAGAGCATGTATATTCCCAGTAGCAACATACGGCTGCGAGACTTGGACACTCAATAAAACAGTTGCAAAAAAGATTACATCATTCGAAATGAAATGCTACAGAAGGATGTTGAGAATACCCTGGACAGAAAAAAAGACCAACAGAGAAGTACTGCACTCACTAAACGTACAGGAACATTGGCTCCTAAATACCATCGCAATAAGGAAGCTGAAATTTTTCGGTCATATAAAAAGACATAATAGTCTGGAAAAAACAGTGATGGAAGGCATGGTCCCTGGAAAAAGGGGAAGGGGTCGACCTAGACGACGGTGGACCCAGGACATCACAGAGAGTCTGAACTTGTCTTTGGCTGATGCAGGTCGACTTGCCCAGAATCGTGATGCGTTCAGAGCAGCTGTAATGGAGACAACGTTCTGGAAAGAATATGTCACATGATGATGATATATATATATATATATATATATATATATATATATATATATATATATATATATATATATATATATATATATATATATATGTATATATATATATATATATATATATATATATATATATATAGATATATATATATATATATATATATATATATATATATATATATATATATATATATATATGGTTTTATTCTTCCTGTACCTCAATGTTTTGGACAGGAAGTATCAAACTCAGGAACAGTTTTTATTTTATTTACAGTATAGAAATCAATATGTTGAAAAGTGTTCATGACTTGTATCACCAAATGTCACTTTCTTGAGCACCTCACAGTCTTTTCTTTTTAATACTTGAACTTGTACCTTGTAACTAGACTATTGTTGGAAGATCTGTTGTCTACATCCTCCCCAGGTCAGGAATTCTATGTTGTGGATTGTTATTTTAGTTATGTTAATGAGCTATCATGTGCCCGTGTTAAGGGACTTAACTTAATAGCCTGTCGGAGACTAGTTGCTCCCAAATATATGATCACACAGATAGTGCTACCTACTGGAAGAAGAGGAGGCCTGTAGCTCAGATTATAGTATGAGCGTCCACTGCCACAATTTCTGTCTTCTCCAGGATTGTTGGTCAACTTTTTAATTGGTGATATGACCCTAAAGTAAGAATATATCACAATATGCACCAGGCTTGACTAGCATTAAATGGGTAGTTATAATGCTGTAGTGCCCAGACGGCGAAATCTTGGTCCCAAGACTTTCCCTCTGATCTCAAGTCTGCACTGTGATTAGTATTTTTCAAATGGCGCACTTTGCCAGCAAAATGTTAATTTTATTGCCCCTATGCTCACCACACTTAACCAATCAGAAACGCGTCAAGAAATTTTAACTTTTCCCCCTAGGCTATAAACTTTGAGCAATTGTAAGTGTGTTCGTTCGTCTGATTTACGTTTGTATCTTCTATATCTCAGTTATTTATGAATCGATTTTTAATATCAAAACTGATAATTAAACTGCCAGTTGGATTTATCCTCCTATATAGGTTTCATTTAATAATTCTTCAACGTTTTCATCTAGGTAATGTTTTTTTTTTAACTTTTTACTAGAAATTTTCAAATATTCTTAGTTAAAAAGTTGGCGGTTGATTTAACGATGGTCTTGAGACAAATTTCAAATGCGTCAGTTATTAATAGATTTTGGGAGTACATTAGTTAGTTTTCAAGCGGGGAAATTTGAGCGGGGTAATATTTGAGTGTGTTGATCATACAGATTCATTTCATGACACTAACAAAAATAAATTCTCTAATCAGACATTTAATTTTCAGCCACACAATACATAATATAAAACATTAATACAGGATAAATCAAGAAGTGGTATATCCCAACAAGATATATCTACCAACATTCAAGCTATGAGAATCAAATGTATAAGTAGTATAATAAATGATCCACATGGATATCCCTTATCATATTACTATGCTGGACTTCCATTAGCAAAGTTTTATAAATTTAACAATACAGCACCGCATCATTTAGGAGTCTTACCGAACTTTTATAAACAATGCGTTGCATGTATACACGGAAACGAAGCGGTAATACACCAAACAACCAAAGAGATATATACATATTTAGTTTTAGCACAAGAACCTCCTCTGTATCAAAGAATAAAGAGATTTTATAAGTATAGAATATCAAATTATTCGCAGGTGTTTACACATTTACAAAAAAATAAACACATCCCCAAGAGTGAAAGAAATAACTTACAGATTATTATTTAACTCAACACCAATAGTGTATAGAGAAAGACATAAAATTACAGTTGTACTCAAATGTAAACTTTGTCATGGAGACAGAAGAACACATTTTCTTTTATTGTGATACAGTGACACAAACTTTGAACACTTTGAAACAGACATTACAAATACATACAACGACAGAAGTAGATATGTATAAAGCAGTTATGCTCAGCATCATTCCAAAGATGACTCCACATATTGCAATATATTTACAAACACTTTTGGCTGAATATAGACATCTGGTATGGATTTGTAGAAATAAAGCACTCTACGAGCAAAGAATTTTTAATTCTAAACTTTTTCTACATATATTCGCACAGAAAACAAAGCACTTAAATCAGTTTACGTAATTTTCAGAAAAGACAAGGGCCATTACGTTTTGCACACACCACAACATTATTTCTTGAGATGATGTATTAGTAGTGTACGCGTATATATATGCATATATATATATATATATATATATATATATATATATATATATATATATATATATATATATATATATATATATATATATATATATATATATATATATGTGTATGTATGTATGTATGTAGATGTGAATGTATATGTATATATATGTATGTGGTAACAGCCCGCATTAACGCTGTATGAGTTCGCAGTGTGTTGGGCTCAATTTCAGGATTATGTTGCTGAATATTTTAAAAGTGATAATATCAAGTTTGATTGTCATGTGAGTAATTCAACGGATTATGAACGTTTGGCGATTATTTCCTGGGCGAGGTTTAGCACACTTGCGGACTCTAAATGATTCTGCTATATGCCATGTTGTAATAGATTATATCATGTCAGTACATATCAATGTATTTTCCGGAGAATAAAGATTCTGTATGTATATATGTGTATATGTATGTGCATATATATATATATATATATATATATATATATATATATATATATATATATATATATATATATATATATATATATATATATATATATATATATATATATATATATATATAAGGATGTGCGAGTGGAGGTAGATATATGTATGTGCATGAGAGTATATGTGTGTATGATTGTGTATGTTAATACGTACATATGTGCCTTTTCACGTATGTGCGTATGTGCATGTACGTGTATATATATATATATATATATATATATATATATATATATATATACAGGTACATGTGTGAAAATGCGTATATATCTATATTTTTGTTATTAATAAATACATGCATTTTGAAATGTAAAAAGAAAAAAACCCAAACAAAAGCTTGATGCAAAAGTTTCACACTCATTTTAATACAGCTGCTCGTTGTATTTTTCAGTTTGATACTAATATTCATGCTATTATTGTCAATGTATTAAATCATATGGCCC